>CM036176.1:4305860-4449922 GCA_020631735.1 Saccharum officinarum | reverse complement strand
TGTTATTCGTACTATATATATATATTATTATTTTTTTATTAAAAACTAGTTTAACATGCTCTTATCTTCCTTGCTTGCCCAAGGGGCTTCAAATTATAGAGCCGGCCCTGATTGGCCGAGACGGTCTGACCTTCATAGCCCTGATTATTGGATAACAATGTTCTTTAGTAAAAAAACTGGAGTGAGCATTATGCTATTACCTGATCAACCACTCATCTGAAACAACAGCGTTAAATCTTGTAGTTACATTCTTTAGAACTTGTGTACAATAATTGAATTCAGATTACTTCGATAGGAGTAACCATTATATATATCACCACCAATTACAGCGGCATTGTGGCTGCTTAAATGAAATTAAAACAGTATATGATCCTAGTGCCAGCAAGTATTCATATCATCATTAGAAGGAAACCGAAGTTTACTCAGAAACTCTCTGAGAATCTTCCTTGTGTAGTAATGGCGAGATAGAGGTGACATCCTCTGACCAATCTCCCCCCTCATAATCTCAAGCATGTGCACGCAGCCACCTACTCAATTCCTCTCGATTAAACTAAACCAAGAAGCAAAATGTGACAGCCCTTTAAATCAGAAGGGGCACATGGTGCCGAGGGAGTGCTACTACTGCAACAGCTCATCTTCAGAGGAAGAGGAGGCACAGGCCTGAAGAAGAAGAAGAAGAAGAAGAAGAAAAGACAAGACGGCGGCGACAATGGGGTGCCGGTCCTGCGAGAAGCCCAAGATGAACTACCGGAAGGGGCTGTGGTCTCCTGAGGAGGACCAGAGGCTCAGGGACTACATCCTCAAGCATGGCCTCGGCTGCTGGAGTGCTGTCCCTGCAAAGGCTGGTGAGCTGCTGTTCTTCTTTCTTTTGTCCTCTTCTCTACTTCCATGCACATTGCTGCATGAGCATGACAAACTCATGCATGCAGAAAAAGCCTGCTGGTGATGCTCAATATTCATCTGCAATCAGCTTAGCTGATCCTGACGATCAAATGAAATGGTCCGAATTTGGCTTCGTCCATATTTTCAGCTCCAAATTCTACCATCATATGTTTCTGACTATTTTTCCTTCTTTTGTTTTTGTATGGACTTGCTTTCTCAAAGGTCTCCAGAGAAATGGCAAGAGCTGCCGCCTGCGTTGGATCAACTACTTGCGGCCCGGGCTGAAGCGTGGAATGTTCTCTCAGGAGGAGGAAGACGTCGTCATCAACCTTCAAGCCAAGCTGGGCAACAAGTAATTCTCTCACAAATTTATCCTTCTAACTTCTAAGAAGCAAAACATCTCACAAATTTGACAGTCTCAGAGAAAAATGTGTTTTAATTAACCACGAAATTCTTAAACTGTTTTCTTTTTTGGAAAAAAAAAAACTTGAACTGTTTGTAAGTATGACATCTCGCACCGTGTTCATGACTTCATGTTGCTGATGAATTGGTACATACATCAGGTGGTCTCAGATTGCGATGCATCTGCCAGGAAGGACCGACAACGAGGTGAAGAACTACTGGAACTCGTACCTGAAGAAGAGGGTGATGCAGGCCCAGGGCGCGTCGTCCAACTCCAGCCCCAAGAGCCCACCCGAGCTCACCTCCATGAGCACCACCGAGCTGTCGTCCATGTCCATGCACCAGCACCACCACGTCAAGAACAGCAGCGGCGGCGGCAGCAGCACGACGTCGCACGACCACGACGGCAACATCAGTGGCAGCCACGCGCTGTCGGCCCGCCTCTCGCCCAGCAGCCGTTCGATCACCAGGCGGCCAGGAGCTTCGTGTTCTCGGACTGGGCGCCGGCGGCTCCGGAGAGCTACTCGGTGTCCACGCACTGGCCCGCCTCCACAGCGAGCTCCGGCAACGTGACGTCATCGCACGGCGGCGGGGGCGCCTTCGGGGACCAGATGAGCGGCACCTACGGCGCCGGCGCGCTGCCAACACACCAGGATCACCACCAGAGCGCCGCCGCCACCGCTGGCATTGCAGGGAGTGGCTACTTTGACCTCCTCAACATGGGAGATATCTACGGTGGATTCAGCTCGACGAACGATGATCTGCTCTTCTGAACTCTGAACTGATGATGATGATGTGGGAGTTCTGAACTGATGATGATGATGATGGTGTCGGAGGTGTAATGAATGTGATCAGTGTTGTTGTGCATGAGTGTAAGCATGAAATGCAGCGGTATACTTGTTGGATTTGTTGCTTCTTCTTCTTTTGTATTTTGTAAGAAAATTATTAATTGTGATGTAGAGAACACACCTAGGCTGGACATAATTCTTTGGTTTGTTTCTGCAATATTAATAATAAAAATACGTATCAATCCGTTTGTGAAGGTGTAATGTAGATTAATCTATGAATGAATGCTTCTGACTGACAGTGTAATCACCTCATGCTCTTCAGCTCTCGTCGGCACCATGCTCTTCAGCTCTCGTCGGCGTTACACAGATGTGCACGCTCAATAGAAACCACTACACTTCATTGATGCTCGAAGCTCGATTACACCCCCAAACCCATATGGATATTCAAACTCAAAATTGAAACCACCACAGTTCATTGCTGCTCGAAGCTCGATTACACCTCCAAACCCATATGGATATTCAAACTCTAAATTCAAATCCATTGGAGAAACAGTAGCACGGAAACCATACATAGATGCTGCAAAACTGCATAGCTTACATGCTTACATCTCAGTGTAATGAGAATATGATGACTCTCTGCCACTAACAAGAAATAAGTTACTCTGCTTCAACCATTGCATGCTGAGATTACAGACTGCGGTACCATAGGCGTGCATAAAAAGATGAGGACAGGTGAGAGCTCAGTGCTTCTTGCGAGAAAAGTGGTTGTCGTTTGGATTTCTTTTCCCACTGAACATTGCCAATGCCTTCCTCACTGGAGGTTTCAGTGGTGCCTTCTTATCACCACTGTGCGAAAATATGTCGTCGACACCCAAGAAATCATCCTCCTATAGTGAAACTCATAGTCAGATTTGATCCTAAACAAACCTCATCACAAGTCGTAACAGGTACTGAACAACTTGTAACAGCGACAAACGTGGGAATGCATACTTGACAATAGACCACATATAATATAATACCACAGGATAACATAAACTTTTTTGTTGTGTTCATGAAGTCGTCCACAGTTTGTTGTGCATGTATCCTCATTACCTCATTCTGATAATACTTTTCAATATGCACAAAAAGAAATGCTAGAGCACTGACCTTGCTGGACTTCTTCGATTTAGGATGAAGAACCTTCTGAGGAAGTTGGTCCTCACGAAGAATGGGGTTCTTAGTTATGGCATCTCTTCCACCTTGGGGCATTGGGAGGGAAAACTGCAAGCAAACAGGTAAACAGTTACAAACAACATCTCCGGCATTCTCGGGAATCAAGTAATCGACTCTGTAAAAAAGTTCAGGTGGACCGATACAAAGATAATTGCAATGAAGCAATTAAAGCTATCTCAAAACAAACATGAATGTCCTTACTAAAGACACCACACTACAAGAAATGTACAGTCTAGAAAGAGACCATATTGCCAGGTATGTGACTGCCAATATCAGACCAAATATCCAAATATTATTTGCCATTTTTTCTTGGAAGTTGGAACTGTTCCTCGCTACTGTACTCCTGAACGTCATTAACATTAGACTGCACAGTCTAGGAAGACATGTAAAAGGGTGTGAGCAATACAGAAAACAACCAATCAAGTAATGAACCACCCTCCACAACAACCATGAACAAGTGTCTAGACAGTAGAAAGACAAGCAGCATAAATACACTCACTTTTGTGCCTCGAAGTGTAACACGTGGACGCCGTGAAGCCATCATGATCCCATTTTCACCAACTGTTACTGAAACCTTCCGTAAGGTCCCACCATTGCCACACTTCGGACAAAATATTTTTCCAACCTCTTGGGTCACCTTATAGCAAGCATGGCACCTCAAAACCCACCTGTCACAGAAGCATAAAAATACATGTGTTAGTGAGCCATTAAAAATACAATGTTGTCTTGGATAGCACTATTGTACCAAAACAGGTCTGAAGATTATTCACATACCTATGCATCTGGCGTATCTGCATGCCACCTGGTGCTATGAGACGGAGGCCAATCTGCAGGATGACATTTTGCATGGCGTAATCACTAGTAACACATGCTACAGTTGATTCGGATAAGGACCTCAGGGTCCAACTCTGCTCACTGCTCTCATCATCTATGGAATGTGCATCCTCACCTCCCTCATCCTCACCTTTTATATCTAGGTTATCCAATTCTTTGGTGCACGCATCAGTATCATCACCGTAAGCTAGCTGGTCAGAATGCAAATGTTCTCCAGCAATTTCAGTGTCATTCTCTGCTTGATGTTCAAAACCATCAGAACTTGCACTGATTTTCTCTGGGACAGAAGAAAGGCCATCTGTTGAAGTCAGACCATGCTCCAATCCACTATTTCCAGAGAGAACTTTATCATCATCAATTGACGGAGCAACAGAACTTGTTTCAAAACTTTGTCCAGATTCCTTGAGGGCATCACGCCTTGCCTTCCTCCGCAAATATCTTCTGTGTGTGCTGCGGCTAACAGCAGGCATCCAACCTACATTGTCCTCATCCTCCTCCCATGCAACAGGTGCATCCTTCTCTGAAGGCTGGTGCTCTGTATCCTCTTGTGCTTCACAGACACTGTTGGTCTCGCTCATCGGGATATCTTGATTCTCAATATCCTTGAGAGGAAGTATTCGAGAATTGATATCTCCATCAGCTTCTGAAATCTGATCCAACTCTTCCCACTCTTTCAGGTTAGGCACATTAGAGCCCCAACCAGGCAGTGGAGCTTCTGACAGCTTTTTGACATTCACCTCACGCAGAGGAGGAGGGTGCTCCCGCAAATGGCTGGTCCCATGGATCTCAGCCTCTAACATGTAAGCCAAAGCAATGATCTTGATATCAACATCTGAAAGCGTTTGGATGTCTCCTGTCTCCCTGGCAAACTTGGTAACTGCAAGCAATAAGGATACAAAAGTAAGTCTCATATATATACACAGTGCTCAGACCAAGAATATTTGATGTAAAAGATTAATGTTTAAATGGGATCTCTTGTTTACCAATGTTAAATGAAGACATCATGCTTAAGCAAACAACAATAGCAACAGCAGCCATTAATGTATAGGATGATAAATTACTAATACAATCAAGAAGTCTTAGCACTAATTGACTAAACTTGACAGGTTTTTCTCCCAAAAAACCAAACCAAAAAACTACCCACAACACGCAGCAACATCAAAATGCTTACTACTTTCTCAAACAAAAAACTACAAATTAGCGACTTTCTCAAACAAAAAACTACAAATTAACGGCCACGAGCACTAGTGCGAGAGAGATTTAACTCAGATTCATGATGCATTCGAGCGACTAGAGCAGCGACCTTTCTTAACGAACTCCGGCGCAGGCTCAACGGTCTCGACGGGGACGGGGAGGAGCCCGAGCCGCCGCCGCGCGGCCGCGTCCCGGACCTCCTCGAGCACCTCGGGCACGGTGACAAGGCGCCCCGCGGAGGTGGAGAGAGCGGAGCCGCCGGAGATGACGGCGTTGGCGTCCACCACGGCAACCGCCACGCCGCTGGAGTTGGCGCAGCTCGCCACGATGCGGCTCACCGCCTGCGCCGCCGACTCCTTCTCCACGGCCTTCCGCTGCGCCGTCGCCGCTGCTCCCCACGCCCCGGCACCGACCGGAGGGGCCGCCGCATCGTCGGAGGCAGCCGCGGTCGGGGTGGCGGCGGCGGCCGCCGCGGGGCGAGAGGCGGCCACGCTTCCATGGGGTCTAGGGTTTGGGGCTCACTTTTCTGTTTGCCCCCTTGGATTTTTTGCAGTTCAGTATTCCCGGGGATGGGCGCAATAAATATGTTGACGCTTTTGCGTTTGAGCACCTGGATTTCCGACTAATTCATAACCTTTGCACTGCAACGCAGGAGAAGAACAATAGTCTGACCTGATTAAGATAACATAACTTTTGAAAGGAGATTAGTGGATAATCACCATCCTCCTCAGCAAGCATAAAGAAGAGCGGCCCTCGCAGCAAGCACTCCGGCTCCGCATCTGGCCCGGCTCTCTGTTGCGCCAACGGCCGGAACCCTAGTCCCCTCCCCGGCGACGGCGCCGCCGCCCCCACCCGCGGCCCCGCGGCCACCAGAATCCAGATCGAGGTTTTGCTCTTGCCGCGGCCCCGCCTAAACCTGTCTCATCCACCGCCCGCCCCTGCTTCTCTGCTTCGCTTCAGATTGGGCGCAGCGGGTGATTCCTCATTCCTGTTTTATGGTACTGTGTCGTATCCTTGTCGGTGGATGGTGTATTCTCTTTGGTTCATTGCCGCGATTGTCTGGTCACGGTAGGCGTATTCGTTTATTAACTGATTTTGCGTATGGAATAGTGGCCGTACTGCACTGGAAACCCTTGATTTTAGGAGGTAGTTAAGTGGAGATTTGCTGTGCGTTTTGTTTTTGCGCTGGAAATCGCTGTGATGACTTACAAAGGACGGTATCTGAGCGAGGCAACTATTATCCTCGCATGATTATACCTGATCTGAGACAAATTGTCTGAGCAAGTATCTTTAATCAATCCTAGTAGTTTATCCTGTTCCCCTGATGTTTGGTCAAAAATGCTGTCGTGGAGTTTCATGCTTTCCCGTTCACTTGTTTGCCGTGATGACATCTACAAGGACGGTATCTGAGTACGGTGGCTCTTAAAATGTTGCCCCTTCTTTGATTACAACCAATCTGAATGAGATTCTGAGCAAACAGGTGCTGTCCTCTATTCATCGGCAAGCATTATCTGATTGTCCTAGTTGAGCTCTACATCAAAATGCTATCCTATACTTTCTTTTATGTGAACCATATGTTTCTTTTGGCACCTTCTAGTCCCTACCATACAAGCTTTCAGATTTTATTATTTAGGTGTCAGTTTTATGCAATCCCTAGCTGGTGGTGATGACTTGTACAAGGACGGTATCTGAACAAGCCAACAAGGTGGCTCTCGAATGGCTGGTCCTTGCATGATTACATCCAAAATTGAGACTGAACATCTGAGCAAACTTAAATATTCCAGCAATGCAGTGCTGTGAAAGCTTTTCCTTGCCTTTTGTTTTGTGCTCCTTGGGTTAAATGTTTTGCAACTGATTACATCTTTTTAGTTTTTGTGAATGTGTGAACATGAGCTATTTTTCACAGCAATTGTTTGCCTTGATAACTAGTGCAAGTGCAAGGATTGTCTTACTTTATATCTAATAAAATTGAATGACTTCTTAGCAAAATTATTTTGCCGGTCTGATCATTCCTTCTCTTAAAAGATATTGTAGCGTTTTAGTAATATTTTGATTGTACATGTTTTTCCACACCGGATTTATTGTACATGTAATGCTTATCTATGGATGATTGCTATGATGACTCCTATTAGGACGGTATCTGAAGGGGGTGATTTTTCATTGCATCCCATCTGATTATACCAAAACTGAATATGGTTTCTGAGCAAATCCAACCATACTGTCGAAGGACCCAACCAATGATTTACCCTGTTTTGGTCAACCTGATTGATGTAATTACATTCATTGCTTTCCCAGTGACAGCATGGTTTATTGAGTTGGCATTGTCTTATCTATTTCTTATCACAGTTTTGTCTTCTTTTGTGCTCTCTTTCGGGTCATGCCTGTTCTCTTTTTGCCATGATGACTCCTATTAGGACGGTATCTTAAGGGGATGACTTTTAAGTGCACCCCTTCTGATTATACCAAAACTGAATATGGTTTCTGAGCAAATCCAGCCATGCCACTGTAGAACTCAGTTACCCAGCCAATGATTTGCCCTCTTTGATCAACCTAATTGATGTAGCTACATTCTTCACTTTCCCAATGCCGACACTATTATGGCATTAGGATTGCCCTATTCAATTTCCTAGGACAGTTTTCTTCTTTGTTCTTTCTTGGATCATGTTTGTTCTGTATGTTTGCCATGATGACTACTATTAGGATGGTATCTGAAGGGGGTGGCTTTTAAGTGTACCTCTTCTGATTATTCCAAGACTGAATATGGTTTCTGAGCAAATCCAGACATCACCAAAGAACCCAACTGATGGTTTACCCTTTTTGTTCAACCTGATTCATATAAATGTGTGCCAAATTTTGTTCTTATTTTATGCTCTCTTTTAGGTCATGCTTGTCTCGTTTTGCCGTGATGTTTCCTGTTAGGACGGTATCTTAAGGGGATGGCTTTTAAGTGCACCCCTTCTGATTATACCCAAACTGAATATGGTTTCTGAGCAAATCCAGCCATACCACTTTAGAACTCAGTTACCCAGCCAATGATTTGCCCCTCTTTGATCAACCCGATTGATGTAGCTGCATTCTTCACTTTCCCAGTGATAACACTATTATGGCATCAGGATTGCCATATTCGATTTCCTAGGACAGTTGTCTTCTTCTGTGTCCTTTCTTGGATCATGCTTGTTCATATTTGCCATGATGACTATTATTAGGACGGTATCTGAAGGGGGTAGCTTTTAAGTGTACCTCTTCTGATTATACCGAGACTGAATATGGTTTCTGAGCAAATCCAGACATATCACCAAAGAACCCAACTGATGGTTTACCCTTTTTGTTCAACCTGATTGATGTAAATGCATGCTTAACTTTCCCAATGTCACTATAAGATTTATTGCTGTTTTCTATTTACAACCACAGTTGTCATCTTCTTCTATATATAATTTGCTATGATGATTTCTCGTGGATGGTACCTATGATTACATCCAAGCTGACAGAATTCTTATTGTAAGTAATAAGGAAGGCAGTCACTGTTTGCTTTTCTGAAAAAAAACTGTGTTGCCACTTTCTTCTATGTTTGTTTCATCTATCCATTTGTAGCATCCTTGTGTTCCTATATGTGCAATCCAGTTATATTTATCTCAAAAAATAATAATTGGCTTCCATGTGAGTTTTGGCTACCATTGCCTGCTTATTTCAGATATTAATCTTTAAGAAGATTCCTTGTTTATTTCATATACCTAGCAGTCTTGATATATAAGTTGAATCTTTATTTGGGTTTGCTTGCTCACTTTTTAACCATGTTTTCTAATCTTGTGACTTCTCTAAAATTTTCCATTGTAGTTGGTTATTGCACTTTGTAGTTTTGTACAGTACTTGTCCATGAGCTTTACTGCTTAAACTGAACTTTCTTATTGATGAGAAATTGCTCCCAGCTCTATGTTCTTGTTATTACACATTCTAACTTGTGCTGTCAACTATGCTAGGAAGTGGTTTTCTCTCAGCTATGTTTTACTGCAATGATGTGATGGTGGCCTTTCGTGCTGAAGTCATCTTATTGGAATTTCGTTTCAATTTACCTTATATGCTAGAACTGCATATTTCTTAACACTTAATCCTTTTGTCAGGATGATCAACCGCCACAAAAATAGTGCATTTTGGAAAGCTGTTCGATAGAGGCATGGAATCAGCTCCTGGTCATACCCCTCTTATACATGGACTTCCTGATGAGATCGCTCTCATTTGCTTGGCAAGAGTTCCTAGGCGGTATCATAATGTTCTCAGGCGTGTCTCAAAGAGGTGGAGAGCACTGTTATGCAGTGAAGAATGGCACTTGTGCCGCAAGAGGAATAACTTGGATGAGTCATGGGTCTATGTAATCTGTAGGGAGGCAGGCATCAAATGCTATGTGTTAGCTCCAGACCCTTCAAGTCGGTGCTTTAGAATCATGCATATCATTGAACCCCCATGCTCAGGGAGGAAAGGTGTTACCATTGAGGCCTTAGACAAAAGACTATTTCTTCTGGGTGGTTGCAGTTGCGTACATGATGCTACGGATGAAGTATATTGTTATGACGCCTCATCAAATCGCTGGAGCGCAGCAGCTCCAATGCCTACAGCAAGGTACTTAATCGATAAAGTCCATTCTCATATTTTTTTCACCCTCAAGCCATACCTATATAATTATAAATACCATGCCATGTGTATTCCCTAATCTGTGCCTATATATAGCATCTCATGTTTTCCCTATAACAGTGCCTATAGCATGTCATGTTCTTCCTTAAGCAACACCATATATAGCATCTTTTGCAAATTGGGGACCAATTCCTTATGCTTTGTTGCTTCACTTTCAGGTGCTATTTTGTGTCTGCGTCGCTTAATGAGAAACTGTACATAACTGGTGGATATGGTTTGACAGACAAGTCGCCAAATTCATGGGACATCTATGACCCGGCCACAGACTCGTGGTGTGCCCACAAGAACCCAATGCTCACCCCTGACATAGTAAAATTCGTGGCATTGGACGAGGAGCTGGTTACCATTCACCGGGCAGCGTGGAACAGAATGTACTTCGCCGGCATATACGACCCGCTGGGCCGCACCTGGAGAGGCACGGAAAACGAAATCGCTCTATGCTGCTCCAGCCCGACAGTTGTGGTGGATGGAACACTGTACATGCTGGAGCAGTCGATGGGCACGAAGCTGATGAGGTGGCAGAAGGACACCAAGGAGTGGGCCACGCTCGGTAGGCTCTCCGACAAAATCACAAGACCCCCTTGCGCGCTTGTGGCCATTGGCAGGAAGATTCATGTGATTGGAAGAGGACTGAGTATAGTCACAGTTGATGTGGACACAGCGGCGAGAGTAGATGGGTTCCTGGTTACCACTTCTGTAGGCCCATTGGTTGAGGAGGACTTGACGCCGGAGAGGTGCATGGTGATCACCATCTGAAGGTGTGCATCTAAGCTTGATGCAGAGTGTATGTTGTAACTGATTATCCTCGTTGGCCAAACATTTGGCTAGTGGGGATGATTCATGCACATATATACTGTGATGTGAATTCAATAAGGCTGGACTCCATATACAGCCAACAACTAGTTAGGATTTGTTTTGGTTCTCTTGTTATTTGTGCTCTTTTTGGACTGCTGGCTGTAAGAAAAATATTTGAGCTTGTTTGTTGAGTGTTATATGGTGCTGAGTGTTGGCCTACAAAAAGGCGACATGTCCAGCAATTGAGTGTAGCGGAGATGCGTATGTTGCGTTGGTGTTGTGGGCACACGAGGGATAGAGTACGGAACGACGATATTCGGGATAGGGTTGGGGTGGCACCAATTGAGGAGAAATTGATTCAACATCGGTTGAGATGGTTTGGACATGTCCAACGGAGGCCTCCTGAGGTGCCGGTGCGTAGTGGAGTTCTAAAGCGGGCCGATAATGTAAAGAGCGGTAGAGGTCGACCTAAATTAACTTGGGACGAGTCCGTTAAGAGAGATCTTAAGGAGTGGAATATCCCCAAGGATTTAGCTATGGACAGGAGCGCTTGGAGATTAGCAATCAACGTGCCTGAACCGTGACATCTTTTGTCTTGTGCCCTTTATGTCCCTTTATGTGTCTCCCTGTTTCTCGTCTCTTTTGGGTTTCATCTCTAGCCTACCCCAACTTGCTTGGGACAAAAGGCTATGTTGTTGTTGTTGCTGCTGCTTGTTTGTTGAGTACTGCACGTACCTGATGGATATCAGAACATAGCCGATGGGATTGATACCTGCGAATGTGATGCTTGTTCTGGTATATTTCTCTATCTGAGATCGATCTTGGTTCAGTGTTCCAACTTCTGCAGAGGTGGGCGGCGATGTGCATTGACAGTCATATGCGCATGCGCTTTATCTTTCTTGGCACATGAGGGTTCCGTTTTGCTATCGGTGTAATGTTTGTGACTAGGTTTCGATGTCGATCGCAGAGTAGCTTATGATTTGTATACGCAGGTGATATTACGATTATGAGGTGTGATGTGACTGCAAGAGCATATCGATTGAGATGTGTGGCGTGTCGTGTGTAATAAAGCAAAAGAAAAATCAAATCGTACAGGGAAAAACAAAACCCAAATTGAAATCGGAGGGGAGGAAAGCCGAATCGGGAAATCAAATCTTAGAGGAAAAAGCAAAAAAAAAAAGATTTGTATACGCAGGTGATATTACGATTATGAGGTGTGATGTGACTGCAAGAGCATATCGATTGAGATGTGTGGCGTGTGTAATAAAGCAAAAGAAAAATCAAATCGTACAGGGAAAAACAAAACCCAAATTGAAATCGGAGGGGAGGAAAGCCGAATCGGGAAATCAAATCATAGAGGAAAAAGCAAAAAAAAAAGACAAACATATCAGAGCCAGGTTTCGATCCTGGGACCTGTGGGTTATGGGCCCACCACGCTTCCGCTGCGCCACTCTGATCTTTGTGTCATAGTAGCAGCTACATGTATTGTTATTATGAATCTGTTTCAGCTCAATTATCGTATTTTTAAATAATATTATTTTAATAAATAATTGCAGATTTGGGTCTTCTTTTTACAAAATTACAAAACTAGCATAGAATTGCTGACAGCCTGCGTGGCAAATGAAAGCCACAAGGCAGAGTCCCGACTAAAAGTCTTATCGGCCCTCCAGCCGATTGGTCCAATCGGCACTTCACTGGCCGATAGGCCTTTGCGCTAAAACACTATTTTGTTTTTTAGAATTTCATTTTTATATTAAGCAAAGTATCTAAAGACCTCAAACAAATTATAAATTTATATGGAGATGCTAAAAAATCAAACACAACATATTTTGTTTGGATATAACATCATCCTCTTATCTGTCCTTTATAACCACTAAGAGTTTTTTCCGGTCCTTTCTATCTATTTATCCTGAAAGAATAAATCGAACACAGCATGTGTCATATTTTCTATTTTCCCTAACAAGTTTTTTTAGGAAATATCAAAGACACATATTGCTCTCACAACTCATTCATGTTTTTTTTCTAGAAAGGTTTTTCATGTGAGTTATACAAGAGACAATAACAATAATATGTCATCATATTTTCTCCTGATTATGTTAAACTCTTGAAAATATTCTCTAATGAAAAAATATTCCTCCTATGCCGACGCCCTGCGGCTAGATCGATCAAGCGACAAGAAGGCGCACTGATCCACTACAGCCTGATCTAGCCTTACTTCCTCTACTTTCATCAACTGTGCATCGGCAAGATCGAGAGGAAGAGGTGCCGACCAACCGCGGCCCAATCCAGACTCGATGGCACCTAGTGTCTCTTGCTCATCGGTGAACCGCCCTCGATCTCGCCACGAGGACTCTAACGACTACTCCTCGACATGTAAATTGTTCTCTCGACGCGCTAGCATGGCTAGTTAGTCACTACAATTTATTTAATGTGACTGCTACGACATTTGGCGTGACTAAAACGCTAGTTCCAAAAAAATTAAGTTTGTGATCTTTTAAAATATTTTTTTCTCGATCACGCAAAAGATTTGTGCGTTTTTATATTAAGATAGAGAAATGTTGAATACAACATGTCTTAGCGGCGCCCTAGGCTACTATAGAATAAAATGTTCCAGAATACTCTTGCAGAATGAAACACTCGATATCTAGTTCCATTACTATTCAACTATCGTCTCCTTGCTGGATTCCAACGGAGGCATCCAAATGCCAAAAGCATATGCATCAGTCGCACTAGTAAATGCAACGACAAAGACATAATACAACATTGTAAATGTAAATGGGGTTGAAGGAGTGACTGAACCGCTGAGCACCTGTTGTGGCGGATCCTGAGGCTTATTGGCCCTTCGGATGCCGATATGACTATCGGCACAAAAATCTTTTTTTTTTTTGACAACATCGGCACAAAAATCTTTGATGTGGCCAGACTAATCGGCATACAAGGCGTGATATGGGCATATCGGCTAACCAACAGCCGATAACTGTCCAATCGGCTTTCCAAGTGATAGGCACTTATTATTGCAAATTTTCTATAACACCATCTAGATTTGCAATTACTTATTAAAATAATATTATTTGAAAAAAATTCCTCAATTGTCCACGTGTGTACCATAGTTACAGTAACTGGAGTGTGTGCATATGTTTCTCGTGCATCCACACAGGAACCACGTCTCCGGCAACGAGATGAGCCTCGACCTAGCAGCCTGTTTAGGGTGTGTTCACTTCCTTCAAAATTCTAAAAATTTTACAAGATTCTCCGTTACATCGAATCTTTGAACACATGCATGGAGCATTAAATATAGGTAAAAAAATAACTAATTACACAGTTTGGTTGTAAATCACGAGACGAATCTTTAGAACCTAATTAGTCCATAATTGAACACTAATTACTAAATACAAACGAAAGAGTTATTGTGCTTCTAAAAAATTTTACACCCCCAACTAAACACACTCTTACCATGTCACGTCATGTCATGGTCGTGACTCGTGAGCTCGTCCACACACAACGGCAAGAGAAGGAAACTGGCGGTAGGCTCTTTTGTCGGAATCTCCTATGGATCGGCTGGTAAGGGCTTCAACGCAGACAACAAAGGCTGTGTTCAGTTCCTCAAAAAAATACTATGCGAAAAAAGATTTCCCGTCACATCAAACTTACGATACATGCATGGAGTACTAAATGTAGATGAAATCAAAAACTAATTGTACAGCTTGGTTGTACTTTGCGAGACGAACGTTTTGAACCTAATTAGTCAACGGTTGGACACTATTTGCCAAATAAAACCAAAACGTGCTACATTACTTTTTTTTTACCCCTTTTCAGGGATCTAAACACAGCCAAAGAGCAGTCCACAGGGGCACAAATTTATAGAGCTACTAAAATCTACAACGCAAAGCTATACTACTCTCCACTCTCTCTGTTGCTTTATTCCACTGGCAAAAACAGACATCTTTCTGAAAAAACTGCAGTCCATTCGGTCCTAGCATGCGCCTCAGCTTGCTACAACGCGGTCTCCGTTGATGACATGTATACCTGGCCAACCGGGCTGCACGGCACGGCACGAGCACAGGCACGACGCGGCTCGGCACTATGGGGGCACGACACAATGTGGCACGACGTCCTACCGTGTCGTGCCGTCTCGGGCCGCCGTGCTCAACTCTCGGCCCAGGCACGGCCCTATGTCTCCATAGCCGTGCTGTGCCGTGCTCACAGGCACGGCAGCCCACCATGGCTGTGCCGGCCTGTGGCTGCAAGGGAGGAGTCAAGGAGCTTGTCGAGCTAAGCCGTGTCGCCGGCGTGATGAACATGTCGTCGTCGAGCCACTCATCGGCCCCACTGCGCCCTCACATCGTCGCCGCGGCCACCGCGCCGTCGCAGCGGTGCCTCGCACAAACGCCGTCGAGCCACCGCAGCTGTGCCTCGCACGAACGCCGTCGCGCCATCGCCGTCGTAGCTGCACCTCGAGGAGAAGACACGTGGGGGAGGAGTGGCCTAGGACTGCCGGGCCGCCGGCCTAGGGAGCGCGAGGTGGAGAGGCACAAGAGGCTTCTGCGGTTGGGACTCGGAAGAGGAGACGAGAGGAGTACCGAGAGAAAGAAATGACGGTCGACGGCTGGGAGAAGAATGAGAGAGAATGAGGAAGGAGTTGCTTTTATAGCTAGGTCAAGTCAATCCAACGGACAACAACACTTCCAATCGATCCAAGGGTTGAGAATAATCGGACCACCGTCGTGTCAGCCTATTAACTGTGCCGTGCCATGCCGGCACTACGGGCCGAACCTTCGGCCCAGGCACAGCCCTAAATCGTGCCCGTGCCGACACTAGCACTATGGACATCGTGCCGCACCGTGCTAGTGTCCTGCTTTTTTTTTGGGCTGGGCCCGTGCTGGCCCATGCGTCACTGACCGACTGCAAGGCTATCAGTTGATGTGACATGGAACATCACTGCCGAGTTGGACAATGGGGTAGCACGCCATGGTGCAGCGTTGGGGAAGCCTAACTGGTTGGTAAGCTACAGTTACACGTACGGTAGGCAGGCAGGTTGATTCAGGGGCCCACAGTGATGTGATGCTTCCTTTCATCATTTTTCATCATGGTCGTAAGCTAGCATTAGAGGAGAGGATGAGTTGTTCAGCTCTTTGTGTGTTTCGATGTACATAAAAGATATATAACTCCTATCTTTTCTGGTAAGAAAGATAATATATGAATAAATAATCCTTTGGAGTCCGTGTGCAGGGAAGCACAAATAGCACACCCAACAAGCCACGAGCTGTTATCATAATCTACACAGCATGGAACCTTTGGAAGGAAAGATGTAGGCGTGGTTTTGACTACAAAGCCCTCAACAATCAGCCGTTGTTTGTTTACAGCGACACCGACACAGGATGACATACATTCACTAGGCTAGCAACAGTGGAGTCTGTGAAGAAGCAGAATCAGCATATTCGGTCATCCTTCCTCCTTTTTTCCTTTATTATTCCTCATTCAACTCTGTACATGTAACAGATTGTTCTTTTGCTATCTATCTACTAAACGAAAAGGCAGAACACTTGCCCAATTTGTTCAAAAAAATAAATAATCCTTTATACATGGGGCACATGAGATGAGATGATATCTACTGTATTGACTATTACGGTGGAAAAGAGGGAAAGGCCGAAAGCTGAGAACAAGCAGGAGTTAGAGGATTGTTGGTCATCGGCCGCCTCCTGCTCTTGCGAAAGACTCTGACGTCTAGAGATGATCCATCGCCATCGATCCAAGTGAAGGTCACCCACCATATCACCTGTGCACATCACCCTCTTCAATGGAGCAGCAGGAGCACTTGATTCCATGGAGGGTATGAAATCCACGTCGGCTTGGTCAACAGCAAAAGGAGAAGCAAGCGCTAACCAACCCGGATTGGCCTGCAGATTGGCAACTCTGACTGCAGATACGACACCTAATTTGTAATTTCTTCTCCATCCCCTTCTTCTTTGTCATCTCGCCAGTCAGTCAGTCTGTCTCTCTCTGTTCTTCACTCGCCTTCCACGTTTGGCCTTCTTCACGTCAATCCCGTCAGCGGGCACCAACGCCTGCTTCATGTGCGCGACCGCGGGCTCGAGTCGGAATCCGATCCCCCACCCAACTCCACGCCTGCTCGGATTCCTCCTCCCTTGTCTGCTCCGACTCCGATCACCACCTCTGCTGCTGGCCCCGTCCTACATATAAATTCCTCCGTCAACCGCAGCGTTGGGCCGCTCAACAAACGCAGCCACCGCCGCCGCCGCCGCGACACCAAGTCCAACCATATAGTCGCCCTCCAAGTCCCAACCTTTTCCGACCAACACAGACAGACACCAACACCATCGTCTTTCTCGCCATGGCCGCGGCCCCCACGCCCCCGCCGCGAGCGCGAGGTTCCCACCGGTGTCGTCCTACGACGCGTCGGCGCGGGTCCGCCGCACCGCCGCCGCGGACCTGGACGGCACGCTGCTCGCCTCCTCCTCCGCGTTCCCCTACTACTTCCTCGTGGCGCTCGAGGCCGGCTCCTGCGTCCGCGCGCTGGCGCTGCTCCTCGTCGCGCCGCTCCTCCTGGCGCTCTACACGCTGGTCTCCGAGGCGGCGGCCATCGCGCTGCTGGCGTTCGTCACGTTCGCGGGGCTGCGCGTGCGCGACGTCGAGGCCGTCGCCCGGGGCGTCCTGCCGCGGCACTACGCCGCCGGCGTGCGCGCCGACACCTGGGCCGTGTTCCGCGGCTGCGGCGAGGGCCGGAGGGTCGTCGTCACCGCGTCCCCCGCCGTCATGGTGGGCGAGTTCGTCCGCGAGTTCCTCGGCGCCGAGGTCGCCGGGACCGAGCTCGAGACCTTCTGCGCGTTCGGGAAAACCAGGTTCACGGGGAGGATCAAGGCCGTGCTCGTCGGGGAGAGGAAGGCGGAGGTCGTGCGGCGGCTCTTCGCCGGTGGGGAGATGCCCGACGTCGGGCTCGGGGACCGCGAGAGCGACCACGACTTCATGGCCATCTGCAAGGTACGGGACTAATGAATTGCCTTCAACTATCCATGCCTTTTGGTTCCTTATATTACAAAAATTTAAGCTTTTCGATACGATACATTCAGGTGGATTAAAATTGAATTTTGTTGCTTGATGATTAAATTATGACTCTGAGTTTAGTAAGCAAGCAAGCACTAGGATTTGTTCTTCTTTGCCTTATCAAGTCAAACAAATGCCATACTTGTTCTTGCAGCGTCAGCTGTCACATCTTTGGCACCCTGTTTGTTTGTGTGGCTGCAAACCTTTCTACTAAAGTTCCCACAGTAGTCTAGAGAAAAAAAAAAGAAGAATTTTTTTCTTATTCTGAATATGATGACTTTGAGAAATAGTATACCTCCGGTCAAAAAAGATACAATTCTAATTTTAGAACAAGTCAACCTTATTTGACTAATTTTGGCAAGGTACGGGACTAATGAATTGCCTTCAACTATCCATGCTTTTTGGTTCCTTGTATTACAAAAATTTAAGCTTTTCGATACGATACATTCAGGTGGATTAAAATTGAATTTTGTTGCTTGATGATTAAATTATGACTCTGAGTTTAGTAAGCAAGCAAGCACTAGGATTTGTTCTTCTTTGCCTCATCAAGCCAAACAAATGCCATACTTGTTCTTGTAGCGCCGGCTGTCACATCTTTGGCACCCTGTTTGTTTGTGGCTGCAAACCTTTCTACTAAGGACGTGTTTAGATCAGGGGCTGTAAAGTTTTCGGGTACTGTAGCACATGTGTAACTCTAGTAATTAGTATCTAATCATGGACTAATTAGGCTTAAAAGATCTGTCTTGCAAAATACATGCAAATTGTGCAATTAGTTATTTTTTAATCTATATTTAATACTCCATGCATGTCTCAAACATTGCGTAAAATTTTTTCGTTGGGAACTAAACATCCCCTAAAGTTCCCATAGTAGTCTAGAAAAAAAAAACAGAAATTTTCTTATTGTGAAGATGATGACTTTGAAAAATAGTACACCTCCGGTCAAAAAAGATACAATTCTAATTTTAGAACAAGTCAACCTTATTTGACTAAGTTTATAGATAATACTCCCTCCGTCCACAAAAATATGCAATTCTCGTTTTTCGAGAAGTCAAACCGTTTGAACTTTGACTAAATTTATATAAAAAAACTACTAATATTTATGATATAAAATAAGTATCATTAGATTAGTTATATAATATATTTTTATAATAAATTTATTTGAAGACATAAATATTAATAATATTTACTATAAACTTGGTCAAACTTGAGTCAGTTTCACTAACACGCATCTCATAATTGCATCTTTTGTTGGACGGAGGGAGTATTAATAAAATTTATGGCTCATGATTAGTCTAATAATATTTATTTAGTACAATAAAAAGTTATTTAATTAAATTATCAGCTACTCCACTCTGCATCTACTGAATCTGAATCTGAATGTACGTAATTGACTGGTTCGCAAAATACAAAAACAAAAAATTGACTGATTGCGGTAACTAATCCGCCCTGTGCTGTCTGTTTGGTATGCAGGAAGCTTATATGATTCCTCCGGACAAGCGCGCGCCGCTTGCGGCCGCCGACACGCTGCTGTCCCGCGCCGTCTTCCACGACGGCCGCCTCGTCCGGCGCCCGGACCCGGCGCAGGCGCTGTTCGCGCTGGCCTACCTCCCGGTGGGCTTCCTCCTAGCGCTGTTCCGCGTCTTCTTCAACCTCATGATGCCGCTGCGCCTGGTCCGCCACACGTACCGCCTGACGGGGATCCAGCTCCGCGTCCGCGGGACGCCGCCGCCGCCCCCGGCGCCGGGCGCGCCGGGTTCGCTGCTGGTGTGCAACCACCGCACGGCGCTGGACCCGATCATCCTGTCCGTGGCGCTGGGCCGGCCCGTGGCGTGCGTGACCTACAGCGCGAGCCGCCTATCGACGGCGATCTCGCCGATCCGGGCCGTGGCGCTGTCGCGGGACCGCGCCACCGACGCGGCGCGCATGGCGGCGCTGCTGGCGGAAGGCGACGTTGTTGTGTGCCCCGAGGGGACCACGTGCCGGGAGCCCTGCCTGCTGCGGTTCTCGGCGCTGTTCGCGGAGCTCACGGACCGGATCGTGCCCGTGGCGATGGAGGCGCGGCAGGGGACCTACTACGGGTCGACGGCGAGGGGGTGGAAGTGGCTCGACCCGTACTTCTTCTACATGAACCCGCGGCCCGGGTACGACGTCACGTTCCTGCCGCCGCTGCGGCCGGAGGAGACGTGCGGCGCCGGCGGGAGGAGCGCCGTCGACGTGGCCAACCACGTGCAGAGGGTCATCGCCAAGGAGCTCGGGTTCCAGTGCACCACGCTTACCAGGAAGGACAAGTACATGAAGCTCGCTGGCAACGATGGCACGGTCGCCATCAGGGCTAAAAAGGACGCCGCCGATGATAATGTTGCCACGGCCACCAGCAAGAAGTTTGTATGAAGAGATTGTATATTTATGTTGGCACAAGCTAGCTGCACTGACTCGGAGCAGCATTATACAGTACGTATACTTACTGACGTAAAAAGAAAAAAAAAACACTCATGCACAAAAGGTATAGTTAGGCTTATACCATGTGCTCCGTCCTTCCACGAAAAAATGCAATTCTCGTTTTTCGAGCAAGCAGATTCAACTTTGATTAAATTTATATTAAAAAGTGCAAACATTCATGATATAAAATAAATACCATTAGATTAGTTATAGAATATATTTTCATAAAAAAATATTTAGAGTAAAAAATGCTAATAATATTTACTATAAATTTGATCAAACTTAAACTACTTTGACCGGCACACATTCTATAATTGCATTATTTGACGGACAGAGGTAGTATATTTGGAGTATTCTGTATTCATGTTGTTTAAATGTTTTATATAGGAAGAATGGATGAGTGAATGGAGTCCAATTTTAAAGGCACAATTTATGGTAATGATTCGTGTCTTACGTCCGACGCGAACACAAATTGTCGGACGCTCCTGCAGGCCCACTGTCTCATTGCTTGCGCTTTCCCCCCGCCACTCGAGCTGTTGTAAGGTTCAAATGGCTAGAGGGAGGTTGAATAGCCTATTTGAAAATCTACAAGCTTCACTAAGCAACCACGTTAGTATAAAAAGATGGCTAAGCTAATTCTAGCACTAGCTCAACTATACTATGCAAGCCACCTATACAATTCTAAGACTAAGTCAATAAGCTACTTACTCTTATGTGATAAAAGCTACACTAAGCAAACTACACTAGGAATAGTACAAGAAAGTAAAGAGCAAGTGACTTGATTCTTATACCAACAATGTAGAGAAATAATGCACTCGAAGAATCAATCACAATGATTAACCACAAGAGAAATCCTCGGCAAAGAGATGACACGAGATTTTTACCGAGGTTCACTTACTTCCCGGCAAGCTACTCGCTGTGGTTCTCGGCGCTGTGGCGATGCACCCACTTGTCGGTTCGCGAGCTAATCGACTATCAAGAGTCGAGCCCTCGGCGGACGCCGCACAACCGCACACAAGATGGGGATCCTCCAAGCCACGACCTCCACTAGAGTATCTAATTTGCGAACTCCCGCGGAGAAGGATCAACAACCCCTTACAACACTTGGTGAGGGCTCCAACAATCTTCAATTGTGAGCTCAATCACCTCCGCTGCTCCAAGCCGTCTACCGTGTCGGGAAACACGGAAGAGTAACAAGAAATCCACAGCAACTCAAAGATCAAGTGCCTCTAGAATGCAACTCTCAAGCAATGCACTTGAATCTCACTCAAGATGTGCAACTAAGCAAGAGATGAGTGGAGGGGTTGTGAAGGGTCGAGATGGCGGACTAGAGGGGGGGTGAATAGTCCTTTCTAAAAATAATTGCGTCGGCAAACCGAAACAAATGCGGAATTAAAACTATCGGTCTAGCCAAGACTACACCCCTCTATCTAAGTTCACAAGCACCTCACAAAGATCCTAATTATGTAACTAAGGTGCTTTCCTTAGCAAGAGCTCTCCTAAATAATTCTAGAGCAAGGTCACACAAACCTATGCACTAGTACTTTAGCAAAGCCGGGGAGCTCCTACACAATTCTAGTAAGCAAAAGCACGAAGCCACCTAAGCTCACTAGCAAAGCTCAATAGCAAGGCAACTAATGCCAAACTAGAGAGCGCAAATTACTTAGCTACACAAACTAAGCAATATGACTAACAAGGTTACACAAACCAAATTAGCCACGCAACGGGAGCTACTTCTATGCTACACAAGCAAGAAGGTAACTAGCTAACTACACAAGCAAACTAGTTACAAGAGCAACTACACAAGCACAAGTATATGAATGTAAATACAAGCTTGTGAATCGAAAGCAAACCACCGAGAAGATGTACACAATGTTGACACGGCGGTTTTTCACCGAGGTTCACTTGGTTGCCACCAAGCTAGTCCCCGTTGTGGCGATACACCCACTTGATGGATCACGAGCTAATTGACTATCAAGAGTCAAACCCTCAGCGGGTGCCGCACATCCACTCTCAAGATGGGGATCCTCCAAGCCACGAGCTTTACTAGAGTTGCTCTTCGCGATCCCCGCGGGGTGAGCACAATCCCCCTCACAAATCCTCCTCCGGAGCCACGCACAATCTCCACGCGTGCTTCAACGGAGTCGCAAGCCACCAAGCCGTCTAGGAGGTGGCAACCTCCAAGAGTAACAAGCACCACCGGCTTGCAACACGATCACCTAGTGCCACTCGATGCAATCCTCTCGATGCAACGCACTAGAATCGCTCTCTCACTCGATCCGATGAACACTATCAAGCATGAGTGAGTTAGAGGGCTTCCAAGCACTACCACATAAGCCACCAAGGCCAAAGTGTGCTCAGCTCTCGGCTAAGACCGGCCAAGGGCTATTTATAAGCCCCTCCACAAAAATAGCCGTTGTACCCCTTCACTGGGCACAACACGCGTTGACCGGACGCTCCGGTCACACTGACCGGACGCGCCGGTCACGCAACGGCTTTTTCGCGAACCACCGACCGGACGCGCTGGTCCGACTGACCGGACGCGCCGATCACACAACGGCTATTTCGCGAAGCAACGACCGGACGCGCCGATCGCAACGACCGGACGCGACAGTGCCAGCGTCCGGTCGGAGTCCAGTAAGCTCCTTCAACGATCGGACGCGTCCGATCATGTGTGACCGGACGCGCCCCGCGTCCGATCGTCCTCTGTGAACCTCAGTTCCTTCTGGGTGCATGACCGGACGCGCCGGTCCCGCGAGTGACCGGACGCGCCGGTTGCAAACCCTAGCACCCGAGCGCCTGATACCGCGCTGTACTGACCGGACGCGTCCGGTCACACCATGACCGCGTCCGGTGCAGCGTCCGGTCACCTTTGTGACCTCCGTTCGCCTCCGTTTCTTTTCCGACTTCCGGCGTAGTGGAAAATAGGCATTTCAACTTCTCAAAAACGTCTGAATCCCGCGCTCGCAAAGCTCGGCGGGAGGGAGAGAGGAACCCAAACCCTCTCTACCGCTCAAACTCCAACGCCTTCGCAAATGTGCCAACACCAACAAGTGAACACCACCTTGTGCACGTGTGTTAGCATTTTCACAAACATTTTACCGAAGGAGTTAACCACTCAACTTGCCACGCCACTCGATCCTAGCAACGATGCATAGTTAGATCACACGAGTGGCACTAGATGACCGATATGCAAACAAGTTTGCCCCTCTTGATAGTACGGCCATCTATCCTAAACCCGGTCATAAACTTCTCTACACACCTATGACCGGTGAAATGGAAATGCCCTAGGTTATACCTTTGCCTTGCGCATTCCACTCCATCTCCTTCGACGTTGATGCAACACATGCACCAACCATATCACAAATGATATGATCCACTTCATATCATCATGTGACCTTGGTCCATCGATCTTGACCTCACTTGCTCTTCACCGTTGCGTCGGTCCATCGGCGCCAAGTCTTGCTCAAGCTTCACCGCCTCGCGGTCCATCGCTCCAAAGCCTCCGACTTGCCCTTCACACTTGCAACCGGTCCATCAAGCCAAGCCTCATCTTGATCTTCGCCACCTTGGTCACATGACTCCATGTCATGTCTCATATGCAATGAGCTCCTTCATGACACAATCATCTGTGGACTAATTCTCTGTGTATCTCACATAAACACAATTAGTCCACCTAAGGTTGTCACTCAATTACCAAAACCAAACAAGGACCTCTCAATCTCCCCCTTTTTGATAATTGATGACAACTCTACAAAGATATGGAAATTAAGTTCTTTTGGACTTTATGCCACTTATCCAACATTTAAGCTCTATGTTAGAATTTGGATAAGCATCATAAAATCCAACTTGGTAGTGATAACTCTCCCTACATATGTGCTCAAATAGTTTGGTTTCAAGCTTGCACATATGCATAAATATGAAATTTGTGGGAGGGTTAGCACTACTAAGTGATGCTAAGGTGTATAGAATAAACCTTTGTAGTTCGATACCATTTGATAGCTCGATATCATTTGAAAATCACAAGTTTGCCATCATCCTTAGCATCATGAGTAGCTAGACATAAAAAATACTAGAAACCCCGTGAGATCAACATTATAAGCAAGGTTCTAGTTTTTCATGATAAACACAAGTCTAGCTATCATCCTATGCATGCTAGTTATCATATCATCATTCAAGTTCTATAACTAGCATACAACACACAAGCATGCATATTAAATATAAAACTTATGCAATGCAAGCAAGCACATGAATATGCACAAGTCAAATGCAACCAATCAATGTTCATGAGCTTGCTTCCCCTACTTGTGTGCTTCTCTTGTCCAAGAATTTTGATCCTTCTCTTTTCTTCATTGTTGCTCCCTCTTTGTCCATTTCCATGTCCAAACCCCATCTTCTCATGATGTCTTTGTTCAATCTCTTCCCAAACCTCTCTCTCTTGGTGTATTGACATATCTTTGTTCCAACTTCTCCCCCTTTGTCATCAATTTCCATAAAGGGTGTACTTCTCATTGATGCAAAGGTTTGCATTGGGGTAGATGGTTGAGACTTGAATATTGCGTTGTTGATGGACATCACTGCACATGTTGGAATGACATTACTTGTATGTTGCTCTTAAGATACCACTTAGGATCTTTGACCTTGATACCATTAGGTGGGGCTCCTCCCCCTATGTCATAGCATGGGTCATTCACTTGATAATCTTGAGCTCTTGTGTGTGAGGGAACTTTCTTCATTTGATGATCACTTAAAGTTGAGGATCACTTGTGGAACCATTGTCTTGTATAAATGATATCATGTGTAGAAATACCATGAATAAGTGTGTGATACCAATTTGAAGAATCCTCTATCATGGAACCACTTGTAGGATTTTGTCAATATGATCTTTTCTTGAACATTTGCTATCTTTATGAGTACCACTTATAGGATATCACTTGTAGATCATGATCTAGACACCACTTGAAACACCCTAGATATCCATTTGTATTGTTGTCTTGTGCTTGTACCCATATCATTGTCATGAGCTTCTAGTATGACTTGAACTAAGTTGATTTGCCTAAGATTCTAAGTCCGGTTTGATCCAATGACAAGCTTCTTCACTCCTCATACTAAGGGTTATCTTGCTAATGTTGTACTTGTCACTTGTTAGCAATCCAAACTAGATCAAGTACTTGGGTTCACTAGCTCATGAACAAATTCATACACATACCACTAGATCATTTAAACAATTCAAGCAATAGTGGTAGGCTATGAATTTAAACATTTCATTTATTATGCATGATCCTAGTAAGTATGTACTATATGCACTAATCACATACTAGTACGGGATGAAATGATCATGCACATTGCAATGATACCTTTGTTATGTTGGAGTAGAGGATAGTCACATAGATTCCAATTCATTACTCCAATAGCAATGTGAAGTCCAATTTATAAGCTTGGTGAAGACCAATCATTATAAAGAAATCTATTCTTCACCCATATGAAATGAGAACCACTAATAATCAAGTGCATTATCTCTTGTTGTGGTTGGCTTGCTTTTTCTCTTTGATCAATGCTTGCATGAGAGAAGTACTTATGATACCAATTTTATAACCATGACTAGCTCTCTTTTGGGTGTTGCTTGCTTTTCTTGATCAACCCTATTGATTGCTTCAATTAAGCATCTCAAATGTCCCTTGAATTCATCACTTCCATGTTAGCCTTCCAAGCCGGTGCTCGGTTTACCCACCCATGGGCGGCAAGCCCCCTCAGCAGGGAGAAGTGACCTCTCTCCAAAGAACCATCCTTGACACTTACTTGAATTGCCTTTGATTGATTGATCTATGGACTTAACTTGATGAGTAACCTTGAATTATTCTTTAAGTCCTTTTCTTTCTACTAAATGATCTCCAATCATTACTAGAACTTGAACCTCATCTTCATCTTGAGTTTGATCTTCATTTTCAAATTTGAGTACCAAATTTATACACTAGGTACATTCCACAATCAATGTCCTTGTACTCATTTCTTGTCATGCTTCTAGATCAAGTCAAAACCAAATTTAGGTGCCTCAAACACTTATAAATATGTTTCCAACTTGAGGACCTTTCACTTAAAGTGACTCTAGATCAATCCAATAATTGTCACTTTTCTGGCAGATTCTGTACCCTTCAAGGAATAATTCATATCTCCAATATACAGATCCAAATGCCATAAAATTTGGTGGAGATGTGATTCACTAAGTCATCTAGCAGCTGTAAAAATTTGAGATTCATTTGACATATAGATTGCTACCAGATTTCAAATCTTCCACCACTGCTACATGCTGAAAACTGCTGCACTATAGCTGACAAGATGTACTCCAAAGCCGAAGCATCTCTTATCCAATTCTCATGAAATTTGTACAGCATCTTATAACATAAGTCTAGAGCATGTATGCCAAATTTCAAGCCAATCCAATATGATTTAGTCACTCAAACTCAGACTTGATCTCACCTAGCTCAGATTTTCAACTTTGGACAGATTTCAATACATTGAGCAATACTTCATCAAATGTGAATCAAACTTGAAACTAACTTGTTTGAATACTTTCACAAGACATATATCCATCCAATCCACTTACTAAATGTCATCTCATGAATTTATCCAACACAAATCAATTCAAACTTGATTACTTAAGCATTTAATCCATTCAAACATCTCATAGCAAGCAACATTGCATATATATCCAATTCAATTAACTCATATGCACCCAAGCGAAATGATCAACAAGAGATATACCTTGGTTAGCTCATGATCATCCAATAGCAAGCTTTCAACTTGAATATTTGCAAGCCATCAAATATATCCAATACATCACCACAATCTTGAATGTTACACTTGTATGTTGTAGTATTTGGACTCCACTTATTTTGACTTGGCATTGGGATAGAATATGCACTAAGCTTTAAAAGTTGATTCAATATATGATGAACAATATGAATCCAAATGAATCAAGCCTCCAATGCCGATGGTACCTATAAACAATCATCCACTTTTTGATGGTACCCAAACAAGTTTGGGTCCTCTCAAGTTAGGAGCAACATACTTAGGTAAAGCCTTAGTATGGGTAGCGGGATGTTTTGCAATAGCAACAATAGAGGTACCATTTACATCCTTTCTAAGCACATTAGTATCATCAATTGAAATATGCTTAGAAGTGTTACCTAGGGGACATGAATGTGCCATGTGTCCCCTTTCCCGGCATGAATAACATCTTCTCTTTGATTGAGCCTTTTCTTCATTGCTCATGTGATGCTTTTCATTGCCTTGCCTCTCATGAGTTGCTTGAGCCTTCTTCTCAAGTTTGGTAGGACACCCCGAGGCAAAGTGTCCCATATCTTCACACTCGAAGCACTTGATGTGAGCCAAATCTCTCTTCTTATCTTGAATCTTGCTCATCATCTTGGCATCTTGGATTTGCATTGGATATCTTCCTCTTCCACCCCTTCTTGTTTTCTTCTTCTTCATCATCAAGTCACCATCATCATCCTTGTGGTTGATCTTGACTTGAGATTGGGGTGTGGTTTCTTGCTCAACTTGTGGCTTTGGTTGAGGCTCTTTTTGTTGCTTCACTAGTTTCTTGGTTGGGCACGTTGAGGTGAGATGACCCCAAGTGCGACACTTGAAGCACTTGACATGCTTGAGCCTCTCTTCTTCTTTCTTCAACTTGAGCTTTTCTTCATTAGGGCAACCAATTGCAAGATGTCCCATTTCATGGCATTTAAAGCACATAAAATGAGAGAGCTTCTCTTGTTCTTGCTTCTTTATCTCTCTTTCATATCTTCTCTTCCCCCATCTTTTGCCTTTGATATTGCTCTTGTTGAAGCCAATGCCGCTCATGTCACCGTAGCTTCTTTTGTTGTTCAACATGTGCTCAAAGGTGACTTTTGAGTTGTAGCACCTCTCTAACTTGTTGCTCAAATTCTTCACTTCATTTTTGAGCTCATTGTTCTCCTTCAAAAGGTTAGTCTCACAAGACATAGAAGTAGAACAAGCATATATATGTGAGGAACATGGCATAGCTAATAAGTCATCACAAGAGGTGGATACATGCTTTCTCCCTACATCACATGGGTTAGTCACATTTTGCAATTGATCATTTGATCCATGTGATGAGCTCTCATTATTTTTAATTTTCTTTAATAACATCTTAAAGAGAGAAGCATGTTCTTGTGCCAAATTATCATGAGCAACACTAAGTTCCTCATGAGCCAATTTTAGCTCCTCATGTGAACAAGTAGTAACATAAAGTAGATGCTTTTGTTGTTCACATGTGGTTTTTAGAAAAGAGTTTTCATTTTCCAATTTCATGGTTTTAGCTTTTTCATTTTCTAAAGACTTGTTCATGCTAGCAAGTCTACTAACAACCTCATCATATGAATCAACATGATCAATCACATTATCATTTGATACCTTTGTGTCACCTAGTGACATGAAGCAATGTGATGTAGTGGATGGGCTTGTAGTAGCATCATCAAGGCCCGAGCATGAACCAACATTGTCACCATCAAGTGTGCTTGGGGTAGAAACGTCACTTGCAACACTTGATGCATCATCACTATCCTTGTCAAGTGAACTTGTGGTAGATCGATCATCATCATCACTTGACCATGAGGTGGAGCAATCCTCCACAACCACCGTGTTGTGGTCATGCTCAACATCATCATGTGCAACCTCCTTGGGCTTAACATCATTGTCATCATCGGTGATAGCTCCATATTTTTCATTGAGATAGGCCCATATCTCATGAGCAGATTTGAGGTCCATGATCTTACCAAAGATGCTATCATCCAAAGATCTATACATGATGTTAGTAGCTTGGATGTCAAGATCTAGGCATTTCTCTTGTGCTTGAGTTAGATTATCTTCATCCAACACATGAGAAAAGCCTACATCTACCATCCACCACATTTGAGGGCAAATAAACTTAAAATTGCATATCATCCAATTTTTCCACCGTGCAAAGTGTGTGCCATCAAACATGTGAGGACAATCAACATCTAGTCCATATTCCGCCATCCTCTCGGGTCGGTGAAGACCACAAATGAGAGACCGGGCTTTGATACCAATTGAAGGGTCGAGATGGCGGACTAGAGGGGGGGTGAATAGTCCTTTCTAAAAATAATTGCGTCGGCAAACCGAAACAAATGCGGAATTAAAACTATCGGTCTAGCCAAGACTACACCCCTCTATCTAAGTTCACAAGCACCTCACAAAGATCCTAATTATGTAACTAAGGTGCTTTTCTTAGCAAGAGCTCTCCTAAATAATTCTAGAGCAAGGTCACACAAACCTATGCACTAGTACTTTAGCAAAGCCGGGGAGCTCCTACACAATTCTAGTAAGCAAAAGCACGAAGCCACCTAAGCTCACTAGCAAAGCTCAATAGCAAGGCAACTAATGCCAAACTAGAGAGCGTAAATTACTTAGCTACACAAACTAAGCAATATGACTAACAAGGTTACACAAACCAAATTAGCCACGCAACGGGAGCTACTTCTATGCTACACAAGCAAGAAGGTAACTAGCTAACTACACAAGCAAACTAGTTACAAGAGCAACTACACAAGCACAAGTATATGAATGTAAATACAAGCTTGTGAATCGAAAGCAAACCACCGAGAAGATGTACACAATGTTGACACGGCGGTTTTTCACCGAGGTTCACTTGGTTGCCACCAAGCTAGTCCCCGTTGTGGCGATACACCCACTTGATGGATCACGAGCTAATTGACTATCAAGAGTCAAACCCTCAGCGGGTGCCGCACATCCACTCTCAAGATGGGGATCCTCCAAGCCACGAGCTTTACTAGAGTTGCTCTTCGCGATCCCCGCGGGGTGAGCACAATCCCCCTCACAAATCCTCCTCCGGAGCCACGCACAATCTCCACGCGTGCTTCAACGGAGTCGCAAGCCACCAAGCCGTCTAGGAGGTGGCAACCTCCAAGAGTAACAAGCACCACCGGCTTGCAACACGATCACCTAGTGCCACTCGATGCAATCCTCTCGATGCAACGCACTAGAATCGCTCTCTCACTCGATCCGATGAACACTATCAAGCATGAGTGAGTTAGAGGGCTTCCAAGCACTACCACATAAGCCACCAAGGCCAAAGTGTGCTCAGCTCTCGGCTAAGACCGGCCAATGGGCTATTTATAAGCCCCTCCACAAAAATAGCCGTTGTACCCCTTCACTGGGCACAACACGCGTTGACCGGACGCTCCGGTCACACTGACCGGACGCGCCGGTCACGCAACGGCTTTTTCGCGAACCACCGACCGGACGCGCTGGTCCGACTGACCGGACGCGCCGATCACACAACGGCTATTTCGCGAAGCAACGACCGGACGCGCCGATCGCAACGACCGGACGCGACAGTGCCAGCGTCCGGTCGGAGTCCAGTAAGCTCCTTCAACGATCGGACGCGTCCGATCATGTGTGACCGGACGCGCCCCGCGTCCGATCGTCCTCTGTGAACCTCAGTTCCTTCTGGGTGCATGACCGGACGCGCCGGTCCCGCGAGTGACCGGACGCGCCGGTTGCAAACCCTAGCACCCGAGCGCCTGATACCGCGCTGTACTGACCGGACGCGTCCGGTCACACCGTGACCGCGTCCGGTGCAGCGTCCGGTCACCTTTGTGACCTCCGTTCGCCTCCGTTTCTTTTCCGACTTCCGGCGTAGTGGAAAATAGGCATTTCAACTTCTCAAAAACGTCTGAATCCCGCGCTCGCAAAGCTCGGCGGGAGGGAGAGAGGAACCCAAACCCTCTCTACCGCTCAAACTCCAACGCCTTCGCAAATGTGCCAACACCAACAAGTGAACACCACCTTGTGCACGTGTGTTAGCATTTTCACAAACATTTTACCGAAGGAGTTAACCACTCAACTTGCCACGCCACTCGATCCTAGCAACGATGCATAGTTAGATCACACGAGTGGCACTAGATGACCGATATGCAAACAAGTTTGCCCCTCTTGATAGTACGGCCATCTATCCTAAACCCGGTCATAAACTTCTCTACACACCTATGACCGGTGAAATGGAAATGCCCTAGGTTATACCTTTGCCTTGCGCATTCCACTCCATCTCCTTCGACGTTGATGCAACACATGCACCAACCATATCACAAATGATATGATCCACTTCATATCATCATGTGACCTTGGTCCATCGATCTTGACCTCACTTGCTCTTCACCGTTGCGTCGGTCCATCGGCGCCAAGTCTTGCTCAAGCTTCACCGCCTCGCGGTCCATCGCTCCAAAGCCTCCGACTTGCCCTTCACACTTGCAACCGGTCCATCAAACCAAGCCTCATCTTGATCTTCGCCACCTTGGTCACATGACTCCATGTCATGTCTCATATGCAATGAGCTCCTTCATGACACAATCATCTGTGGACTAATTCTCTGTGTATCTCACATAAACACAATTAGTCCACCTAAGGTTGTCACTCAATTACCAAAACCAAACAAGGACCTCTCAATCTCCCCCTTTTTGATAATTGATGACAACTCTACAAAGATATGGAAATTAAGTTCTTTTGGACTTTATGCCACTTATCCAACATTTAAGCTCTATGTTAGAATTTGGATAAGCATCATAAAATCCAACTTGGTAGTGATAACTCTCCCTACATATGTGCTCAAATAGTTTGGTTTCAAGCTTGCACATATGCATAAATATGAAATTTGTGGGAGGGTTAGCACTACTAAGTGATGCTAAGGTGTATAGAATAAACCTTTGTAGTTCGATACCATTTGATAGCTCGATATCATTTGAAAATCACAAGTTTGCCATCATCCTTAGCATCATGAGTAGCTAGACATAAAAAATACTAGAAACCCCGTGAGATCAATATTATAAGCAAGGTTCTAGTTTTTCATGATAAACACAAGTCTAGCTATCATCCTATGCATGCTAGTTATCATATCATCATTCAAGTTCTATAACTAGCATACAACACACAAGCATGCATATTAAATATAAAACTTATGCAATGCAAGCAAGCACATGAATATGCACAAGTCAAATGCAACCAATCAATGTTCATGAGCTTGCTTCCCCTACTTGTGTGCTTCTCTTGTCCAAGAATTTTGATCCTTCTCTTTTCTTCATTGTTGCTCCCTCTTTGTCCATTTTCATGTCCAAACCCCATCTTCTCATGATGTCTTTGTTCAATCTCTTCCCAAACCTCTCTCTCTTGGTGTATTGACATATCTTTGTTCCAACTTCTCCCCCTTTGTCATCAATTTCCATAAAGGGTGTACATCTCATTGATGCAAAGGTTTGCATTGGGGTAGATGGTTGAGACTTGAATATTGCGTTGTTGATGGACATCACTGCACATGTTGGAATGACATTACTTGTATGTTGCTCTTAAGATACCACTTAAGATCTTTGACCTTGATACCATTAGGTGGGACTCCTCCCCCTATGTCATAGCATGGGTCATTCACTTGATAATCTTGAGCTCTTGTGTGTGAGGGAACTTTCTTCATTTGATGATCACTTAAAGTTGAGGATCACTTGTGGAACCATTGACTTGTATAAATGATATCATGTGTAGAAATACCATGAATAAGTGTGTGATACCAATTTGAAGAATCCTCTATCATGGAACCACTTGTAGGATTTTGTCAATATGATCTTTTCTTGAATATTTGCTATCTTTATGAGTACCACTTATAGGATATCACTTGTAGATCATGATCTAGACACCACTTGAAACACCCTAGATATCCATTTGTATTGTTGTCTTGTGCTTGTACCCATATCATTGTCATGAGCTTCTAGTATGACTTGAACTAAGTTGATTTGCCTAAGATTCTAAGTCCGGTTTGATCCAATGACAAGCTTCTTCACTCCTCATACTAAGGGTTATCTTGCTAATGTTGTACTTGTCACTTGTTAGCAATCCAAACTAGATCAAGTACTTGGGTTCACTAGCTCATGAACAAATTCATACACATACCACTAGATCATTTAAACAATTCAAGCAATAGTGGTAGGCTATGAATTTAAACATTTCATTTATTATGCATGATCCTAGTAAGTATGTACTATATGCACTAATCACATACTAGTACCCATAGGGTTTTCAACCGTTGTCATGACCGGACGCGCTCCAGCGTTTGACCGGACGCGCTACACCTGGCGTCCGGTCGGAGTCCAGTAAGCTCCTACCGCGACTGGACGCGTCCGATCGCACGTGACCGGATGCGCCGCGCGTCCGGTCGGCTCTACGACTAGCTCTGCCCCTCTGGGTGCCTGACCGGACGCTCCGGTCCCGTGATGGACCGGACGCGCCGGTTGAAAACCCTAACACTCGCGCGCCTGACAACTGTTGAGAACTGACCGGACACGTCCGGTCGAAACGTGACCCCGTTCGGTGCAGCGTCCGGTCACCACAGTGACCAACGTTTGTCTCCGTTTCTTTTTCGACTTCCAACGCAGTAGAAAATAGGCGTTTCACTTCCCAAAAAGCGCCAAATCCCGCCTCGCAAGCTCGGCGAGAGGGAGAGAGGAACCCAAACCCCTCTCTACCGCTTAAACTCCACCGTCTTCGTAAATGTGCTAATACCACCAAGTGTACACCACTATGTGCATGTGTGTTAGCATCACAAATATTTTCAAGGCGTTATGTTAGCTCTCTAATAGATCCTAATGCATATGCTCAAGACATTGATCTAGTGGCACTTGATTCCCGAGCTAACCGGAATTGCCCCTCTTGATAGTCGGCTATGTATCTTAAACCCGGTCAATCACTTCTCTACTCATCTTAGACCGGCAAAAGAAAAACCCAATGGTTATACCTTTGCCTTGCGCTCTTAGATCCTTCTCCTCCACTTGATCATCATGTCCATCATTTTATGTGCATCTCCACCATGATCGTCATTTCATGTCCATGCACCATCTCTTTGTGATCTTGTGGTCACCACTCCTTGCCACATATACCTTCATCACATGTGTTGCTTATGTCTAACTCAAAACACTTAACACATGGCATTAGCAACTTAGTGTCATTAATTACCAAAACCAAACTTAGGCTTTCATCTGCCCGCGAGTTTATTAAAAAAAATCACCCTTCCTTATCCCTTTTGTTTCCTCCTCTCCTGTCGCAACGCCTTGCGGTTGCCCCGTCCTGGACGCGGACGTGAACTCCCCTCGCTGCTGCCATGCAGCCCATCCACTCCCGCTCGTTCGAGCCCCGTCGCGCGCACCTCTCGCCTGGCCGACCCAAGCCCGGTGCTGGCGTGGCAGTGCTGCTCGCGTGCGCCGCTAGTGATGGATGCTAATGGTGCTCGCGCCCCGCCACTCACCGCCAGCTCTCACCCTGACAGACGGAATTGACCATAGGCGCTCCCCTCCCATATGTTGCAAATATATGTTTCAAATGGTTCAGACGTTTCAGAGGTATGTTACAGCTGTTTAATATGGATGTTACAAAAGTAGATCGGGGGATGTTACACTTGTTGCATATGTTGCAAGTGTTTCAAAGACATGTTGCAAGAGTTGGTTCAAAATGTTTCATCTGTTTCATACATATGTTGCAAGCATTTTGATCTAGATGTTGTATATGTTTTACACATATGTTGCAACAGTATGTTCTAAATGATTCATTTGTTCCAGTCTTCCGTTGCAGCAAGTGTTTTCATGTTGCAAGTTGTAAGTGTTCTATCTGGATGTTGCATATGTTTTCACACACATATTGCAAGTGTATGTTCCAGATGTTTCGTCTGTTTCAGACATATGTTGCATTCAAGTGTTTCATGTTGCACGTGTTTCATGCCGTTTGGAGAGTCAGGGCCGCAGGGGAGTGATGGTGGCACGACACGTGTGACGAGAAATGGGGCGCGGGCGAGCCGATGACCAGCAGACGTGGCGTGCGGCACGTTAGGGGCCGGCAGTTGGGGGCACAACGGGCTGGGGCGAATGGATGGGGGCGGGTCGAATCGAGTCGGATGTGGCGGATTACAAGTGAATCGTATGGACGCGAAGCTAGCGCGATGCGCATGCAGGCAGGGCGAATTAGCGGATGGGGACGGGGGTGGGGCAGGCGGTGTAGGCGCGCACGAGAAACGACCGTCCGAGCGCCAGCACGTCCCCACAATTTAACATGGCATGGTTTTCCAAGTTGCACTTTTTAATAATTCATTTGTTTTATACTACTACTTATAAATGCATGATTTTTTTGAAACGAAATAAATGCATGATTAATTAGTGGATAATGTATTTGGCTATTTGCTTACAAATCTAACCATAATAAATTTGCTTACAACAGTTTTCTTTGCCGGTCCCCTCCCGGTGCCTCCTCCCTCGCTGCAGCGCCCCAAATCGATGCCGCCGCCGCCATGGCCGATTTCGTCCCAAGCTCTCAATCTCCTCTGTTTGCCCACGTCGCGCCCCACCGCCTACTCCGTTGTCCTCGCAAGGGCACACCGCACCCGCAGCCTGACTCCTCGGCTTGAATCCGTGGCCGCAGACACCTCCCGACCGCACGCCGGCGAGCCTCTGCCCTCCCTCGCCGCTGTTCACCAAGACCAGCCACCTCTGTGACGTGTCTTGTATTCCAGCTGAGCCGATGTAGATTGGAGCCGACCTGTGTGCCTATTTGGCTTTAGTTTTTTCGTCGTTTCCAGATACCGTTTCACCGTTCGATGAAACGGCCGTGCACGTGTCGTCGATCCGGCTAGGGAGCGCACGCGCCGCGCGCTGCACCCATCGCCCATGCAATTTTTTTTTCCGGACAGGCATGCGTGCATGGGCAAACCCAAACCCAAAACCCAGGCTTTTCGGCTGCTCCGTTCGTGTCTCTTCTTCTCCGGGCACAAGCGCGACAAGGAAGAAGCCGAAGCCATGGACGACGTGAAGCTAGGACTAGGAGGCGGCGATCATCCCGAGGTCGACGGCGAAGGTGATGTCTCCGCGGCGGTCTCGAGCTCCCCCCAGCCGCCGCAGCTGCCGGAGGACATCATCTTCGACGTGCTATCAAGGCTGCCGGTGAAGACGCTTTGCCGGTTCCGGTGCGTGTCCAAGACGTGGCGCGCCCTCATCTCGTCCCCGGCCTTCGCCTCCGCGCAGGCATCCCGCGCCGCCGCTCCCATCGTCGCCGGTGTGTTCGGGACGCCGCGCCCGCTCGACAAGTTCCGCCCCGCCCGTGCGCCGCGGTTTCTTCCCGAGGCGTCGCTTGAGCTGCGGGTGATGGACCCGGCCGACGGCGGCAGCGTCCTCAGGGTGGTGAAGGACGTGAAGAGCACCAAGCTGATGTGCGGCGCCCTCCTCGGCCGCCTCGTCATGGTGGACCAAGGCGAGTGCGGCGCCAGGGTCATCGATCCGGCGACTGGCCGGGTGATGGTGCTCGATAATGGAGGGTTGTCGACTACTGCAACTACAGTGTTATATAGCGATGGAAGAACAGCTACCGGCGGCGGCGGCGGCGACGGCAACGGCGAGTCGGCGACGACATTAATACCGTCCACGCATGCAGGTGGTCATGCTATAACAGCTTGGGTCGTGCCACACCGTCCGGTGCATACAAGGTTGTACGTCTCCGTGACGGTTTAGCGAAGAACGGTTTTGTCCAGATCTGCCATGTTGCCACCGTGGCATGGCCATGGGATGATGTTTGCATTGCCATGGAACCCACTACTGACACTTGTTGGAGACAAAGGCCAGAGCCGCCGATCCTTACCTGCTGCTGCTCTAGCTGCACGGCCGTTGTTGATGGCGTCCTCTACTTCATGAATCACCGCTCTCCGTCCCACACCGGAGACCCGTTGAGGCCTCTGATAACGAGCTCCCACGTATGTATAGCCTCTTTCAACCTCGAGAGCGAGGAGTGGAAACCAACGATCATAAGTGGCCCACCGGTCAACAAGGATGTAGGATGGGAGATGGCTCTAGCAGCCCTTAAGGGCTCCCTATGCCTAATTCAAACTGATGCAGGGCTCGGCCAGAATAACAACCTAGGTCGTCGCTATTACACTAATAACATATGGTTTCTCGTCGATTCCGAGAGGATCATATGGGTCAAGAAATACGCAATACAGATGCCCGAGGGTTGGTGTCTTTTTAAACCATTGGAGATATTGGTTGACGGACGAATGTTGATGCTAAACGCCTTCAAGAAAAAAGAGGAAAATATGTGCGATGTTCAGTGCGTCCTGCAACTCTACCATCCTAGCAATGGTGCTCTCACAGACCTAACGGAGATGGGCAATGATTTTAGGGGGCCACTGACGCTTTATACTGGGAGTTTATTCTCCTGATATATTATCATTATGTGTAAATGTTCCCAAACATTTTGCTCACTGATATGTCATGCGATTCCTATTTGGGGAGCTTGCATGTGTCATCTATTAAATTAATGTAGCTAGCTTATTGCACATTTTATTTCAGTGATGATTCAAATGTTCGTTCCTTTAAATCAACTATTTATCACGAATGCAAATTTGTTTGTTTGTTTATTTGTTTTGTTTTTCCTTGGGTCTAGATAAATATAGCATACTATTTATATATACCATGTAGCAAGTCACTGAAAACCGTCTTCAGAGCTCACTAAAATGATTCTTTATTTTCTCCAATGCAGGAAACTTATGCTCCCAAAACTATTTGCTAGAGTATATAAATTTTGCGGTATAATAAACTGTAGAACCCATTCACACTAAGATATATAGGCAATCAAAGGGAGGTTGAATGACTGCGGAAGCTAATTATTAAAATTTTATGATTGACAGAAGACTCCAAATAAATTCCAACGGAACCTCAAACGAGGACGTATGTAGGCACTCCCTTATATTAATGTCCCGTGTGCTTGTTGTTGTTGTTGTTGTTGTCATGATTGCTTAGAATTACTTTGTATTTGGTTGTCTCTTTATTTCTCCCTCAAGCAAATTCTTTTGGTCTTGATTTATGAATTGGTGGTGTTCCAAGGCCAAGGAAGCACTTGAACATCTTCATCTACCTCTGGGGTAAAACTCAGATATGAATTGAAGCTCATTAAGATTTGTTGGAAGTTCCGTTAGAATTTCTGACGTGGGGATGACCTAATCGGAACTCCTGACATTGTTGGAACTTCTAACGTTGGAGCATCTTACTAAGGGTGTAACTTCTTCATCCAGACTCCAAAGCAGACGTTTCATATATGTTTTTTTTACCGTCTCGACGAGAGGAATAACCTAATGGTGAGGTCCATTTCACATTTTGATAACTCAACAAAATAGAAAATTTTGGTTGTCAACCGTCTTTCTGCGTAATATGCCGTATTGGCAGAGCCAAAACCTCCGTTCGAACCCTCTCGCTAGCTGCGGTACGTACGTGCAGCAATTGCTCATGCATGCACGCTGACGGTGAACAGTTACCCGATTTTTTTCAGACAAATTACGATCAAGGAAGGATCACCTTTGAATCACAGAGGGCGGGCCGGTAGTCCATAATTCCATACAGGCCCAGGATTACCTTAGAATTGGGCCCAAAGTAATACTTCGCATTTAAAGGCCTGGCTAAACGAAAAGCCCAGGCCTGTTTGAACATGAATCACACGCCTGGTGCCCTACCCGATCTCCCCCTCATTTCTCAAAAAAAAAAAAAACGATCTGCCCCTCAGGTCTTCAGTCCCGACTCCCGTCATCCCGTGGCGGCGGCTGAGCGCCGGCGCGGACCTTCCCCGCTCGTCCGGCCGTCCCCGTCGCGGGCGCCCGAGCTACCGGCGGTCAGCACCCCTTCCCTGCTAAAGCCAACGGCGCCCGACCCCTGACGCCCGCACTCCCGCACCTCGCTCCGCCTCAGCGAACACGCGCTGTGACGCCTCGTGCTGCGCACCAGCCGGTGACGAGCCTCCTCCCCTGCTCGCCGGCCGCCGTCCGCCGGCTAATTTTCTGCCCCCGCGACGTGGATCCAGGCATCCCAGCAACCTCCCGTGAGTTCATCCCCTTCCCCCTTCTCGATCTACTATATTTCTGCAGTTCGTGACTTAGTTGCTTGATTTCTTTGGTCCCCAGTTCCTCTTCCTCTGCCCATTCTCGATCTACTCTGTTGTTCCCTTGATGGGGTTCAGACACATCTGATTTTGTATTTAGCATTCACTTGGGCTGCTTACTTGTTTTATTGGATTGTGCCTGCTCATTTTTGATAAACTGCCTTCATGAAAACTCTTTGTATATATGTCCACAAAATAAAAGAAAGGAAAAGTCAAGTTAATTATATATTTCTCATTGCTGCAGCAAAGGTATTTGAATGGCTTCCAGTGCACGGGGCATCATGTTTCGGCGTCTCAAAACACTAACTATAAGCCCAGCACTGGCGTCTGGTGTGACCAGTCAGCATCACCAGCTTCAACAGCGTGCACCAGTGAGTGGCACAGCCAAAGGAAAGTCTAAGCTCAAAGCAGGTCAGCCTTTGAAGCGTTCCACCATCGGAGCGAAGAAAGGGCCACCTTCCACTGGTGGAGGCGGCGGTGGCCGTGGTCGTCGTGAGGCCATTGAGCGCATTACTAATATTTCAGAGTCTTGTCTCAATGCCTCTACTCCGCTGCGGCACTTGTCCCCTAAGGAGCGTCTTCGCGAGGCCAAACGTGAGGAGCTAGGACTTGTCTCCAAGGAGAGGCAACGCGAGCTTGATATAGCCAAGGCCAAAGCTAAAGCCAAATCCAAAGGTACTGGTGGAGATGATGGAGACCGTGTGCTTATGGGTCCACCGGGCCTTGACTATATCAGTCTTGGGCTAGTTGATGAGGAGGCAATCCCCAAGTATGAGCTTACGGTTGAGGATGGTCGGCGGCTTGCCAAAGAGTACAGTCGTGTGCTAATGCGGCGGCACCGTGCAAGGCAAACAGCGGAGTCAACGCTTCTGACCCTCAAAAAGGAGGCTATTGCTGCTCTCCCTGAGAAGCTTCGAGCTGCTGCTATGGTACCTGACATGACACCTTTCCCTGCAAACCGGTACATGGCGACACTCACACCACCAATTGAAGGATATATTGAAAAGGTGCGGGAAGCGGCCAAGAAGCACTCTGTGAAAGAGAAACTTCGCTGAGAATTCAAGGGAGGAAACTGTCTCCACATAAGGTGAGGACAGTTTAGTCAATCTTCTTCATTGATTTCCATTATATTGGGTTAAGTTTTCATTCATAAAATGGTACCCGTGATGATAAGATGTTTTCTAATAAATTATCACATTTTCATGTCAAATGCTTTACATGGCATACATAATTTCTTACTGAATATGTTTGTGTTACTAAGAGCAGAATCCTCATGGGTGATGTTATTGTAGCAAGATAATGTGGGAAATGCCTTGTTCAGGTCCCCCCCCCCCCCTAAGTCATGCTTGCAGTTGCTTATGTAGCTTTTGAATGAATTTAATGTGTCAAGTGCGTTGCATCCAAATTCTAGACTCTCAGTACTTACTGCTAGTGATCTGTTGGGGAAGAGAAGATAAATCAAATATGACTCATGTTACTGATCACTAAATGTATGTTTAGGAGTATCAAGAATTCAGAATATAGGTTCAGAGTTTTGGACAGTGCCTATGTGAAAAAAGAGTATGAGTTGGTACTTTTTTTTGAGACAGCTGAGCTAGGGAATTTCAACTACTGCATCCGTTAACATATTTTTCTATAAACTTGGTGAAAGTTAGTGAAATTTAATTTAGGACTAACTAAAGCAACCTAAATTTTGGAATGGAGGGAGTGCATTATAGTGCTGAAGACAAAATGCTCTGAACTAGTAAGATTGAACGTGATATTGTTCGAGAGAAAAAAAAGATTGAACAAGATATCTGACACATTATTGATTATTCATTCCAAGGAAAGCTGTGTTTCTATTTTCTACTAGACTCTCTTTTGCATTCAGTAAATCTCCTGCACTTGCATGTCTAACATCACTACCTTCACGTCTGCTATCCTCAACTTTGTCAAGTGTAAATGGCCTTGTTTAGTTTGCATCATTTCTCACTATTGAATAGTGGTCCAGTTTCTGGTAATTCATTTCTGTACTTTTTACCAACAAATTCTCATTATGTCATTCTCCTTGCTATCTAGTAACTCGGTTCTATTTTGCTTTGTAGGTGAATGGATATTGAACCTAATGTACAAGAACAGCTTTGGCACAAACTACAATTGCCAAATTTGGTGATCTAGTCAGATATCCCAATTTGCAGAGCAGCCATGATCTAGTGAAATCATTTTTGCCCTTTTTTTATGCAACTCTACAGGATTGGTGTTTTTTTTAAGTTGTCGCTGGACTGTCATTTCACCTTTTTTTTTTTTTCCTGATTTAGGATGTTTGTTGTTGACGACGGCTTCTGTAATAAAGGGTTAGCAGTGAGACCGTGAAACCGAAGAATCTCTGAGACCGCTTCTCACAAATGGCCCCGTACTGTTTTACGCTATAATTATCATTGAGACCTCGCCTCCATGTTCTTGGCTGCAGATTGCTGAAACACCTGGGGTTTATGATGCAGCATTTGTGCGTATGTGCCTTCAGTTTTAAATTGCACTGCATCTTTCCTCGAGGGAATGGCATATTCTGCACCTCAAGAGTTATGCCATCATTTGGATTTACTACACTGCATTTCCGTTCTTGCATGGTCTTCACTCCACGTTACTATACGTACAGACAGTCTGAAGCTTTACAAAAATGTACTGCTAATCTTCAGGTTTTTAGTTTTCCAAAAATACGCTCCATCACTCTTCGAAATAATCACCATCTGAACCATTTATGCATAGTACATAGGCTAAGAGTAACTTTACATCCCAAATCAAGACTTTTTTTTTGATTTAGGGCTCATAATTTTGAGTGTTTTTTTTCTAGGCTCAACTCAACATTAGCACCCAAATTAGGGCCCATACTTTCTGTTTTTCCTCTATTTTGCTCTCTTTAGTCAAATGGTTAGTCCAGCTTAGAGTTCAAACATAACAGTTCATTCAAATTCAGAAGATGGTCATAGGTAATGGATTTGAACTCAGGAACAATAGTTAGCAATTGCAAATTGAAAATACTATAATTTGCAGAGTAGACGTACCATTCAAATTCACAAGTTATCATGCACACCACAAAACAAGATATCTTTTCTTCTCAAATATATACAGTACTGTATGTATATATATCAAAAGCACACCATAGGTAGACACCGTCGCCCACGTAGCATTATTCACACCCATCAGCCAAACAAAAATGGCTGACATAAAGCCAAAAAAAGGGGAAATCTCCAAATGTCCCAAAAAAAATTCATCATAAACTTATTCAATAATAAGGGCAACTCCAAAAGAGTTGCTATTTCTACTTTAAAGCCTAATTTAGAGTTTCCGTGAAAGAAATCAGCCTCCAACAGCTATTCTATCCGGAATTCCAAATTAGCTAACTAGTCATTATGTCCTTCTCGTCGGCTAAAGAAAGCCGGCTATCCACCTCCCCGCATGATTCCCGTGCAGCGCTCGTCCTTGCTGGCACCCCGAGTCATGTTGTCTCCACCTCTAGGCGGCCTCCTCTCCTGGGTGTCGCACGGTTGGAGCTCCGCGTCAGCGTCCGTGAACGCGAAATGTGCGTGCTGCATGTATGACGAAATGTGCCAACCAGTAGAGCCTGTTGCCCAGTGACATGGCGGGGTTGAATGTTGAGATACTTTTTTTTAAGAGCCTGTTGGAGTAGTCTAACTTTTTTTTAGACGTTTCTATTTTACAAAATAGCTAAATCAAAAAATTTAGAAAGTGTTTTTAGCTATTCTCTTAGAGTTGCTATAAGTCCGTAGTTCTCAAAACTACATATCTTTTTCTCTCTCTCTCTCAGTTGTTGACGGTGAGCAAGGACGGATCCAGCATCGGGATGGGATGGGCTCGAGCCCCCGCTGCCGTTGCTCGGACCATGAAGCCCCTGCTAAGCCCCTCTTATAAATTTGCATCTATTCAAGTTTGAAAAAAGATGCTAGGGATGAAAGATCATAAGATAAGTCCCTCTGATTTACTTTTCAAGATCCACCGGAGTTGGATGCCATTGCTGCCGTTGAAGATGTTGACGTTACCGTTGGGGGCGTTGATGTTGATGTGCCGTTGAAGATGTTGACGTTACCGGTGGGGGCGTTGATGTCATTCTTGCTATTGAAGCAGCTGCATCTCTTGTACACCACGTGACCACCAGTAAGAGTAGCTATCAGGGTTCCTATCACACCAAAGATCCACTTGAGAAGCTTCTTAATAGATGTGGGAGCTTGAGTGTCGGCGTCGCAGAGGCTGGGCCCCACAACCCGGTAGACTCCGTCTGTTGCGAGCAGGAGGGCGTTCTTGTCTGCGTCTTCGCCAAAGGAGGTAACGCCGCCGCCGCCGCGGCAGGGAGATGTTGCGGAAGCGGAGCACGTGACCCGGAGGTTCCGGGCGGCGCTGTGGTTGCGGGCCGGCGACGCCGACGCCGACGCCACCGTCACCTAGAATTCCGAGCCGTCCGTGCAGATATAGCTGTATGTAAAGCCGATGCAAAGCACACAGGTAAGGAAACCAACTTTGGAGAGGATTCCAAAAAAAAAAAACTTTGGAAAGGATGCAGGAATGCATGATGAATTGGTGCTGAAGTCGGCCCATTACCTGCCGGTGAGGTTGCTGTCCGCGTAGCCCCGGTAAATATGGATGAAAAATGGATCGGATACAGACGAATATCACTGACATTACATTTATTTTCATATTTCTGTCCGGATTCGGATTCGAATATGGATAGTGCCAACCATGTCGGATAGGATATGATTGGATATCAATATCATAAATATGTGATTTGAGAATTCGGATACGGATATGGTATCAGATGTTGAATATTCAGACTTGGATACGGATAAATCTGGACCCTCTAAACGGATTCAGTCTCAAATACGGTCGAAAAATATCCGTACCGTTTTCATCCCTGCCGGTAAAGCAGGCCGCCTGCTAGGCTACTAGGGACGGCGGCGTTCCTGGGGTGGGCCGATGGTGCGCCATGAGGAGCGATGGGCTTGGCGGCGTGGTAGAGTTGGATGGAGCGTCCGGGTCCGAGGTCAGGTACACGAGCTCTTGCTCGCCCTGCGCGTTAGGAATTGGATCAGAAACTACCAAGGCCAGGCCCACAATAAAAAAAAATCACCGCTTATAGCGAAGTAACCCCGCTGCGTACACTTGGGCCTCCATGGGCGTGACCTTACCGTTTCCTGAGGACGGAAATTATGTTGAGATTTCAGGTTTGTTTGCTTGCTTACCATATACGATTCCCTTAGAGGCTTATTAGGTGTATAGATAATACGATATATACGATGATGCATGAGAAATACTATGTCTTTTGTTTATTTTTCCACTATTATTTTTAGATAATGTGCTATTTAATAATGAATATATATATATTATAAAAACAAACAAGTAAAATCGTACTGTACTACGTACCCGACGGCATGTCTTGTCCAACACGGAAGCGCATGATTTTTGCTTGGGCCAGGCCAGTGACGAGGTAAAGGAACGGGTCGGTGGTGGTGTGCCGAAATAGGATCTGCCCACCATAGTAGTCGAGAAGAAAGCCCGATGAAGAGCGCCTGGGCTCCGATTCATCAGGCAAGGCCATGGAGAACACCCTCGTATTCGTAAGCTGAGGCAAGGCAAAGGCAACGGAGTATGAATGATGATGAGCACGAAATAACAAAGCAAAGGGAAGGGAATGGAAGACGTAAAACTATTAATTGCATGAACTGACCTCATCATGCCCCCCGCTCCAGGAAGCTGGCAGTTGGTCGACGACGAGGAAGGCGGCACTGCCGCCGTCGGCAGCAACGGCCGTGGTGTAGTAGGACAGGAGCAACCGGCCGCTGGAACTCCAGCGAGGCCCCGGCCACGCGTGGCGGCGTCCTGGCTGACGCGGCTGCCGAGGTCGATCGGTTGGAATTTATATGGGCTTGCCCAATAGCAAAATTCAGAAATTCCTAATAAATCTTAAATATCCATTCATGTGTGCAAGAGGAGAATGTGGGAACTCTTTAGTACCACCTTGCTTGTGTAAGTGGATGTAGCTATACTTAAATATGAGAGTCCTCTCCACTTCGTCAAGTCTAGTGTGAGAAGGAGAAAAATAAGCCCACATGCGGGTGCTTGCTTACCTCGTCGGGCTGGGCGGAGGGCGCGGCACCTGTGTGAATGGTCCGCTGAAATCCAGCTTCTCGCCCGGCGGGTGCGCAGTTTTCTTTTGCAGTTTTAGTTTTTAGTTTCTTGGCCTTCAAGTTTGCAGAGTCCTAAACGATTTAGATTGTGATCGCGACACGAGGTCGGTTGGACAGGACTATATATGCAGTCTACCGTCCACGCCAAAAGATAATCCGATTAAGCTAGGGTTTTTGCCTCTTCTCGCTATTACGCTGCCGTCATAGCTTCTCCAACCCAATCGTTTGCGTGCACCTGCAACCGGGCGAACAGGTCTCCGGAACCGCCGTCTTTGCGATCCTGCACCGGGAGAAGGCGAATAAGGTTTTTGGGAAGCGCTTTTCGCGCGACTGCTCCCAAATCCTCCACGACGGCTCGTCTACCGAAGGCTGCATCGGCCCGTCGACTTCGTCGTCGCCAGGCTCGCGGGATCATCGGCGGTGCTACGTCTCGGCGTATTCGTCATCAGCTGCTCCAAGCTCCGCCGCCGCCGCTCATCGACAACCTCACCTTCGACGACCTCAACCTCACGTCATCGTCTCCATCTGCATCTCCACCTCCAGCAACTACAACTACAATCGGAAGGTACAATCCTCGTGATCTAATGTCTTCGTTCATACTGTCCAATCTGTCTGGAGTACGAGCTAGGCTTACACCAGTTATCGTGTTCATGCTATGCAACATGCTGTTCTGTCATGCTAGTATACAATACATGCTTAATCTAGTTCATCAGTTTATCATGATTTATATTCTGGTTTTAATCTGGAATTTGCCTATTTATTTAGCAATCCAAAAACCTTATCATAGACCTTTTCTAGAATTATCTATGACTACTTTCGTTGACGCGCTAAGGCCGAAAAAGTTTTCTGGTGCATATTTTTAAGAGGTGGTCTGTCAAGGTCACAGATTGGCTTACAACCATGAAAGTTTTCTGGGTCAAAAATGGCATGCCCGTGGGAAACATCTCTGAAGAAGATGAGAGAAAATTCCAGGAAGCCAATGAGATCTTTATGGGAGTTGTGCGTAATGTGCTATCAGATCATCTGTTTTATTCGATGATGCACATAAGAGATGCAAAGCTTCTGTGAGATCATCTAAATGCTACCTATGGTGCTTCAGATGCAGGCAAGGAGCTGAACATCATGGAAAGTTTTCATGACTATAAGATGGTTGCAAATAAATCTATAGCCGAGCAAGCTCATGAGGTCGCTCGTCTGGCTAAGAAACTTGAACTCCTTAAGTGTGTCATACCTGATGAATTTGTGGCTGAGTGCATTATTGCAAAGTTACCTTCTTCATGGAGGAACTTCGCCATAAGCCTTAAACAGAAGAGACAGAAAATATCAGTTGAAAATCTGATAGCATCTCTTGATGTTGAAGAGAAGGCTCGGACTAAAGACAACACTGAGAAGGGGAACGAGGAAAAAGCTAGCGCCCACTTTGTTCAGAGAAACCATGGCAAGTACAAAGGAAAGTCTAACCCTTTCAATGCCAAATCAACTACTGCCTTCAAGAAGAAGAAAAAAGACAAAGCAGAGATGACTTGCTTCACTTGTGGAGAGCTTGGTCATTTTGCTAAAGATTGTCCGGAGCGAGCGGACCAAAAAGAGAAAAAGAAGGTCAACCTTGTGACTGCTAGCAAAGCAGATGACGGGTATGATAATTTTCCTACTGTACTATCAGTGTTTCAATCTCTAAGTTGGTGGGTTGATACATGTGCTAATATTCACGTGTGTGCTGATATCTCTTTGTTTTCTTCTTATTAGGGGCTCCAAGGTTCCTTCGTCCTGATGGGGAATGGGTCACATGCTTCTGTTCGTGGTGTTGGCATGGTAGATCTGAAGTTTACTTCGGGAAAGATCGTGCAACTGAAGAATGTGCAGCATGTCCCTACTATTCGCAAGAACCTTGTTAGCGTTTCCCTTCTTTTGAGAGATGGGTTTAAGGTAGTGTTAGAGTCTAATAAAGTAGTTATGTCTAAGCATGGACAGTTTATTGGTAAAGGCTATGATTGCGGAGGCTTGTTCCGCTTATCTTTGACATATTTTTTGTAATAAGTCAGTGAATCATATTTGTGGCAAAATTAATAATAGTTCAAATGTTTGGCATTCTCGTTTATGTCATATGAACTTTGGATTGATGTCACGATTGTTTAGCCTGAGTTTAATTCCAGATTTCACTATTGCCAAAGGTTCTAAGTGTCATAGTTGTGTGCAATCTAAGCAACCTCGAAAGCCTCACAAGGCAGCGGAGGAGAGAAACTCGGCACCTCTGAAACTCATACATTCTGATCTATGCGAGATGAATGGTGTGTTGATAAAAGGTGGAAATAGGTACTTCATGACTTTAATTAATGATGCGACTAGATTTTGCTATGTTTACTTGCTTAAAATTAAAGATGAAACGCTATACTACTTTAAACTCTATAAGGCTGAGGTTGAGAATCAACTAGAAATAAAAATTAAATGTCTAAGGTCAGATCGTGGTGGTGAATATTTTCCTATAATATTTGATGAGTTCTGTGCAGAACATGACATTATTCATGAGAGGATATCTCCCTATTCGCCCGAGTCAAACGGGATTGCCGAGAGGAAAAACCACACGCTGACTGACTTGATGAACGCCATGTTAGACACTGCTGGTCTATCTAAGGCACGGTGGGGGGAAGTTTGATTGACTGCAAGTCATGTCCTGAATAGAATTTCAAACATAAATAAAGAGACAACTCCATATGAAGATTGGGTTGGAAGAAAACCATCACTTTCGTACTTGCGTATGTGGGGATGTTTGGCAAAAGTCAATGTTCCAATTTCTAAGAAGCGTAAGCTTGGACCAAAGACTGTGGATTGTATCTTTCTAGGATATGCACATCATAGCATTGCCTATAGATTTTTAGTTGTAAAATCCGAAGTTCCTAATATGCATGTGGATACTATCTTTGAATCTCGTGATGCTATTTTTTGAGAACATATTCCCTATGAAAGATATGCGTAGCAATGCTAAATTTTCTTCTGAAATAGCTCCTGATTTTACCATACCTATTGAGTCTCCTGTTGAATTATCTGAGCAACCACTTTAAGAAGTTCTGGAGGAGGAAAACAATGAAGTTTCTGTGAGGAACAAGAGACAAAGGATTGCAAAATCCTTTGTTGATGATTTTATTGTGTACCTTGTGGACGATACTCCTACCTCTATTGCTGAGGCCTATGCATCTACAGATGCAGATGATTAGAAAGAAGCTGTTCATAGTGAGATGGACTCACTTCTTTCAAATGGAACTTGGGAGTTATCTGAGCTGCAATTTGGTTGTAAGCCTTTGGGCTGTAAGTGGGTGTTCGAAAAGAAGCTTTGGCCTCAAGGTACTATTGAAAAGTACAAGACTCGGCTTGTGGCTAAGGGTTATACTCAAAAGGAAGGCGATGATTTTTTTTCTATACTTATTCACCTGTTGCTAGAATGATCACTATTCGAGTACTGCTTTCTCTAGCTGCCTCATATGGTCTTCTTGTTCATCAAATGAACATAAAGACAGCTTTCCTTAATGGAGAGTTGGATGAGAAAATCTATATGGATCAGCCTGATGGGTTTGTAGTAAAAGGTGAAGAATGCAAGGTGTGTAAGTTATTAAAATCTTTGTATGGCTTGAAACAAGCACCAAAACAATGGCATGAGAAGTTTGATACTACTTTAACTAGTGCGGGCTTTGCTATTAATGAGGCTGATAGGTGTGTGTACTATCGACATGGTGCAAGCCAATCTGTTATATTATGTTTATATGTTGATGATATTCTAGTTTTTAGAACAAACATTGATGTTATTAATGAGGTCAAGTCTTTTCTGTCAAATAGTTTTGACATGAAAGATCTAGGAGAAGCTAATGTAATTCTGAACATTAAGCTTATTAAGGATGAGAGTGGAATTACTTTGTTGCAATCTCACTGTGTTGAGAAGGTCTTGAGCTGATTTGGCTATATGGAAAGCAAGCCTTCTCCAACACCTTATGATCCTAGTGTGACATTGAGAAAGAACAAGAAGATTGCGAGAGATCAATTGAGGTACTCTCAAATCATTGGTTCACTCATGTATCTAGCTAGCGCAACCAGACCAGATATCTCTTTTGCGGTGAGCAAGTTGAGTAGGTACAGGTCTAACCCGAGTGATAATCATTGGCATGCACTTGAAAGAATCTTGCGCTATCTTAAAGGTACAATGAGTCTTGGGATTTACTATTCTGGGCACCCAGCTGTGCTAGAGGGATATAGTGATTCGAACTGGATTTCAGATATTGATCAAATCTACGCCACTAGTGGGTATGTTTTTACTCTTGGAGGTGGCGCAATGTCATGAAGGTCTTGCAAACAGACTATTTTGACTAAATCAATCATGAAAGCAGAACTTATTGCTTTAGATACAGCTTCTGCAGAGGCAGAGTGGCTGCGTGAGCTCTTATCTGACTTGCCGGTGGTTGAGAAACTAATACCGGCTATCCTTATGAACTGTGATAATCGAACAGTGATCACTAAAGTAAATAGTGCTAAGGATAATGCGAAGTCTTGAAAGATGTTTGAAATCTGTCAGGAAGTTGAGAAACTCTGGAGTAATAGCTGTGGCTTATGTGTAAACAGATAAAAACCTGGCAGATCCCTTTACAAAAGGGCTATCACGAAATGTGATAGAATTTGCATCAAGGGAGATGGGTATGAGACCCATATAAGTTTGCAGTAGTAGTAACCCAACCTTTTTGATCGGAGATCCCGTGACTAAGGATCTGAAAGAACAAACTATTGGTAAATTGAGGAGAGTAATTTATGACCCTCTCTAAGTGAAGATGCAATACTCTCAATTGCGACGCTGTAAGACAGGTTGGTGGATGCCTTAATATGTTCTATTGGCTTTAACAAGTAAAGATGTTGTCCTGCAGAGCATTCTTGAAAAAACATACCTATATGAGCCATGACTGTAAAACGTCACAGTTTATGAGATTTGGGTGATCTCTAGTAAGCTCATGAAGAGACCAAGGAATAGCGATGAAAACGGACGGAAACGGTCGGAAAAATACCATTTCTATTTCTGTTTCTATATCTTTTGGCGGAAACGGAATTCGGTTCGGAAAATGCCGGTTCGGAAACGGAATCGGGATATACGGATATGCAGAAACGAACAAATACGGTCGGAAAATCAACGGAAACGGTCGGAAGCCGGAAACTTAAGCCGGAATGCCGCACATTTTTATAGTCAATAACAGATTCATAGTCACATATATCTTTGACAACGATAAGGATAGATCAAACTAACAAATTAAAATGAGTTGGCATAAATGCATAAACACAATACATAACATAAGGGCATAATAACTTGACACATTTTTGACAGATCTTCATTACAAGCTCACAGCTCTGCAGTATCATCCATCTCGTCGGGATCACTTGCACTGTCATCTTCCTACATTAGTTAACACAGTACATCACATCAGTGCAAATATATGGTTCAACTGATAGTACGATACAAGTGTACAATACATACCTCATCATTTGGGGCTGCAGGCATGTTGTCTTCCAGTTTCAGATCAGCCACTATGGATGGAATGCTTTTACGATCTAAAAAGACAGAATACATGGTTTAATAGATTCAGAAGCAACTATGGACACTTGTATGGACATCAAATCACGACCAATTTGTGAAAGAACAGGGTACTTGTCTGTCTTGTTCTTCCAGTAAGCCAAAATATCAAATGAATCTTGTTTCAACAGTGGCTCTGCTATATACATGTCCAATTCATTTGTCTCCTTTCCACCAGGTGTGGAATCATCATACAAGAAGCTCTCAAGTTCAGAATATTCATTAGTTTCTGCTGTGCTAGCATCCACGACCGTAGCACTACTTGGAGAAGTAGGTTTAGAAGCACTGTAAAACTGGTACAACTTCTTAACAACAGCCATAAACTCTTCAAGCTGAACTTGATAGTAGTCACCATCAAACTTTCTCATAAAGAATTCTATAATCTTTTTTTTATACCTAGGATCAAAAAAGCATGCAACGGCAAGACTTCTACTAGAACACTCCCAATATTTCTCAAACTTTATACTCATGGCAGTTGACATTTCCCTAATAGTTAAGTTGCTATGATTCTTCCATTTACTAAGCAACTCTCTTATCTCACAAAAGCCTCTATAGAACAGATTTGCAGTGGGGTATGAGGTGCCAGAAAGCAGTTCAGTAAGATGATAAAATTTTTCCAAGCACTGAAAAATTGTAGCAGCCATACCCCATTCACTATCAGAGGGAGAAATTTTCTCATACTTACGACGATTTGCAATCTTGAGCCTAATGAAAGCAGGCTTGTAGTACAGTGCATCCCTTAGCATCAAATAAGTTGAGTTCCACCTAGTTGAGACATCAAGTTGAATGCCCTTTGATCTATCCAATCCACACTCAGTAGCACATTTCATGAGCTCCTCCCATTGCAAGGGAGAGCCCTTCACAGTAAGACACAATGATTTAATCTTGTCTAGTGTCTTTGAAATAACAGCCATCCCATCTCTAGCAACCAAGTTAAGTATGTGGCATGCACATCTAATGTGAAAAAAATATGCCATCACAAACCAAAGAACCATTTCCATTCAATTGAAGATCTTCAATAATATCAGTGACCGCTACTAAATTATTTGATGCATTGTCCAAAGTCAAGGCAAACAATCTCTTCTCAACAAACCATTTAAGCAATACTTCAGTAAAGGCCTCTGCCAGCCTATGGCCAGTATGTCGGCCTTCTAGATGAAACAAACCCACAATCCTTTTCTGAATATGCCACGCATCATCTATCCAATGCAAGGTCACACACATGTAACTTTTGTTCTGACATGATGTCCATACATCCATGGTTGCACTAAAACGACATGGAACTTTTTTCAAATCTGTATATAACTTATCTTTTTCTTTTGTATATATGTCCATAATATCTTTTCTAGCAGTGACCCTCGACTTGAAGGCAAAACTTGGACGCAAAGACTTAAGAAAATCCACAAGGTACTCATGCTCAACAATATTGAATGGGTATTCATGCATGATTACTGCCAAATAGAATTTGTTCACACTAGTCTCAAGGTCATACCTGAAAGGCTGAACATTGGTAATATCTTTTCCACGGTCCTTTTCAACCTTCAGTTGCATCTGACCTTTTACAATACTATGGGATGTTCTCAAATGGCTCCGAAATGCATTTGTTCCATTGGTAGACTTGGCTCTGTACCTTTGCTTGCACTTCGGGAAGTTGCAATAGCCCCCACAGCTGCTCATACTTCTTGCCGTCAACCTCTACTTCCACTACCCTCTTGGTAAAATATTGCCACACAGCAGATGTGCACCTTTTCTTTCTCTTTCCTGTTAATCCAGCAACCTCCTCTGCCTCAGGATCATCATCATCAAGGGCAAGTATTTCTGCAGTGCTTAAATTTCCATTGACATCCACTTCATTCTGTCTTGCTGAAGACGCAGATGTTGACATACCAGTTTCACCGGCTTTCATCTTTTTTCCTATCCAAGAAGAAAAAAAATTTGATTAATTTGTGCGGCTTAGAGCATCAGTAGATGGAGACTGACACAATACATTAACTGACAAACGCAAAATGGAGACTGCAACTCTACCTGAGGATCCACTAGTGCTGTCTTTAATCGAAGATGGTGGTCGCTGTGCTGGCAACATGGTGCCCAACCCAAGATGCTCCTCCGGCGGCACTGAGCCATTGCTTCCTCCACGAGCTGGATGCACCGATTTGGAAAGTCCACGATTCGGCATGGTGGTGGGCTGGTAAAGAGGCGGCATCGATTAAGGATGGATGAAAACGGACGGAGTGGAGCCTAGAGGACAGGACTCAGGAGTAAGGAGGAGTGCTTACTGTGACTCGGCGTCTCCGTTCTCCGGTCCCCGGTCTCCGCTTCCACCTCCCAGTCGCGCTTCTTGGGCGCTTGGCTCCGCAGACCGCAGCGGGCAGCGGCGCAGTCTAGTCTCCGCGCGGCGCCTCCGCACTCCGCTGTCCGCTCCTACCCACCTGGCCACCTCCCACTCCCAGTCGCGCTGCTCGCGCTGCTCGGGCGTAGCACCGCCCACGACAGCACGTGCCTCGCTCTGCTTGCGCTCAGGCCGTCGGCGCAGCGGCTCCGCAGAGCTAGCGGCGGCGCAGGTAGAGGTAGGAATGAGGGACGGAGGGACTGAGGGAGTTTAGGGCGACCGCAGCTATTTTGTTTAGATGGGCTCATGGGCTTTGCGCTTTGTGAATTGTGAGTTGGGCTTTGCAGTTTGGGAACCGTCTGCCTGCCTGATTCCGGAACCAATGCGGTAAAATCCGGAAATATTCCGATGAAATCCGGAATTCCGAGAAAACGGACGGAAAAATGTTATTTCTATTTCCGTTCCGATTCTGATAGCTTCCGTCCCGGATTCTGACCCGAATCCGGATTGTTCCGAAAATACAGAAACGGTTCGATAAAATGTGGAAAAACGGACGGGTCGGGGCGGGAAAAATTCCGTCCGTTTTCATCCATACCAAGGAGTACGACGTATATCCTCCACACACGAAGTAAGGTTACTGGCAGCCAGGTACTAGTTTGGCTTTGAGTAAAGCTCATTCGCACAAAACTTTTAATTCAAGGCATAGTCCATTGTTTAAGTTGTGGATGAGTGTAACTTGAGGTACTAGGGGCGTGTTTAGATCCAAAATTTTTTGGGGAAAAGTTCCTGTAGCACTTTTCGTTGTTATTTGGTAAAATTTGTCCAATTATGAACTAACTAGGCTCAAAAGATTCATCTCGACATTTACAGACAAACTATGCAATTAGTTATTTTTTTTACCTACATTTAATGCTCCATGCATACGTCCAAAGATTCGATGTGACAGTTACTGCGCAAAAAATTTTGGGCCTTTTTGGCCATCTAAACGCGGCCTAGGCGGAAGTTTAACTTCACAGTCTCTGCCGAAACACTGGTATATCAAACAGTAGCGGGAACAGGCAAATCTCTAAATGGGTATTTGAGATCTGGTGGGGGATTGTTGGAATTTATATGGGCTTGGCCCAATAGCAAAATTCAGAAATTCCTAATAAATCTCAAAGGCACATTCACGTGTGCAAGAGGGGAATGTGGGAACTCTTTAGTACCACCTTGCTTGTGTAAGCGGAGGTAGCCATACTTAAATATGGAAGTCATCTCCACTTTCTCAAGTCTTGTGTGAGAAGGAGAAAGAGAAGCCCACACGGGCGGGCACGGGCGGGGCGAAGGGCGCGGGTGCGCGGCACCTGCGTGAATGGTCCGCCGAAATCCGGTTCCTCGCCCTGTGGGTGCGTGGTTTCCTTTTGTAGTTTTAGTTTTTGTTTCTTGGCCTTCAAGTTTGCAGAGTCCTAAACGATTTAGATCGTGATCGCGACACGAGGTCGGTTGGACAGGACTATATATGCAGTCTACCCGCCACGCCAAAAGATAATCCGATTAAGATAGGGTTTTTGCCTCTTCTCGCTATTACGCTGTTGCCGTAGCTTCTCCAGCCCGATCGTTTGCGTGCACCGGCAACCGGGCGAGCAGGTCTTCGGAACCGCCGTCTTTGCGATCCTGCACCGGGAGAAGGCGAATAAGGTTTTTGGGAAGTGCTCTTCGCGCAACTGCTCCCAAATCTTCCACGACGGCTCGTCTACCGAAGGCTGCATCGGCTCGTCGACTTCGTTGTCGCCAGGCTCGCGGGATCATCGGCGGCGCTACGTCTCGGCGTATTCGTCATCAACTGCTCCGAGCTCTTCCGCCGCCGCTCGTCGACGTCCTCGCCTTCGACGACCTCAACCTCACGTCATCGTCTCCATCTGCATCTCCACCTCCAGCAACTACAACTACAATCGGAAGGTACAATCCTCGTGATCTAATGTCTTTGTTCATACTGTCCAATCTGTCTGGTGTACGAGCTAGGCTTACACCAGTTATCGTGTTCATGCTATGCAACATACTGTTCTGTCATGCTAGTATACAATACATGCTTGATCTAGTTCATCAGTTTATCATGATTTATATTCTGATTTTAATCTGTAATTTACCTATTTATTTAACACGATCAACGGCTTGTCCCCCACGCGGAGGACGGCGGAGCCGGTGGTGGTGCCGGCCGCATCCACCAGAGGGGCAGCCAACCAGATCTTCCCGTTTCTGTTCCAACAGATGAGGACCCCTCCTTGAGCGGCAGCACACCATCAACGGCTTGCGTCGAAACCTTGTGCAGGCACAGCGTGCTGCTGCTGGGCGATCTGCTGCCGGCGCCGTCAGTGTCTAGGTCGTGACGGGTGGAGATGGAATCAGCCATGACGACGTACGTACTTATTACCGCAACAAGAGACAAGCAGGCGAAGGAGAGGAGGAAGATCCGCAGCAGCATGATCGTCTTGGAATCAGCCATGCATGCAAGCGCTTAATTACAGTATGTGAATGTGTGACCGACTGATTATGTGTGCGCTGAATTGAAGCCTCGACCCTGGATGAGCGATCGAGCCGAAGGGGAGGGGAGGGGGGGATTTTATAGCGAGGAGGAGCTGCGAGGGCGGCCAAGTCAGACATTTGCATGGCACCTACTACGTAGTACGTACCATACCTCGCTCGTTTTTTTAGAAAGGACGACAAAACTTTGCCGCGATTTCTATTAGACGAAGAAAGAAAAAAGGCAAGTGTCAACCTAGTTTTTGAATAGAAACCGGGCCAGAAAAACCATACAACTGAGGAGAGTACCCCACTCATCCTGCACGACTATGAACAACCGTCACAACTCATGCTACTACTTGCAACTTGGTCGAAACGACCCCACTAACAACAACTAACCAACTAACCACAACTTGGCCGAAGAAAGAACCCAACTAAGACACCTCAACTAGAAAAAGACGACTTAGCACCAAGCACCACCACCCTTGAGAAACGCCATGTCATACGGCATGAGATAAATAGCGGAGAACTGGATCGCCTAGCAGAGCCTTCAAGAAGGAAACGACGCCAATAGCGTCGACAAGCTAGCCCGACGAGGGAAGGTTTTCACCTGCAAAATCCAGCACGGTAGGAGGAGAGGTAGGAAAGGACACCTTCAAGAAAGACAAACGGTGTCCACAGACGTCGTCGTCCAAGCTTTCGCCCCGACCTCATGTATCCTCCACACCGCCGCCGCCGAAGACCCAACCCTACCAAGAAGATAGGATGCGTCGCAAGGTCTACAACAGCCCCACCTGGGCGTCGTCCCTAGGAACGCCAGTCAGGAGAAGCCGAGAGAAGCCCGCCAGAGAGTCCGCGCTCCACTAGAGCCGGCCAAGCCGGCAAGCAGCACGCAGATACGACCAACTCCGCCAAGACAGTCCGAGCAGGGAGGAGGGCAGATGGCGAGGAGAAGAGGGCCGGGATCAGAAGAAGCCCCAGTCGCCTAGCCCACCACCGACCCAGCCCCTACTGAGCTGACCTCGCATCCACCCACGCCGCGCAAGGCCTCAAGCAGCCCCCGCACGGAACAACCACCGCTGCACGCTCGCTCCCTGGCCCTCTGTAGATCTGACCAGACCACAGCAATGGCACAGAAACCGGGCGAGAAGGGCACTGGATCCCGAAGAGGGAGCTCCGGCCCCAACCATGGAGGGTGGATCTGGCCGCCGCCGACGCTTCGCGCTGAAGGGAAGCCGCAACCGCCGCCAAATCCCCCCATTTTCGCGTCCCTGAGGTAGACGACTGTGCCTGAACCTTCCAGGCCCTACCCCCACTCACGCCGGAGGAGGAGAGGGAGATGGGGAGAGGGAGGCCGACTCGCCGCGCCGCCGTCCGCGCCGCGCCGTCGTCGCTCAGCCCGGGGCCCGCAGGAGTCTGCCTCGCCTCGCAGGTCGCTGGGGCGGCGCGAGAGACCCCGAGGCGGAGCAGGCCCCGCCGCTGCCATCCTAGGTCACCGCACGGCCTCCGGCGGCGGCGAGACTGGGGAGGGCAGGGAGTGGAGGTGGCGGCGGCTAGAGTTCGGGGTCCGTCCGAGTCACCCACACCTGGAGCGACGCGGACGGGAGGGGATTATACCTCGCTCGTTCGGTTCGGCCAAATAAGAAAGAAAGCGCGTGTGCCAGTTTTAGCATGTTTCGTTTAATGCTCATCGCAAGGAATTGAAGACATGGATGATAAGATTCTTCTTCCTTTCCTGAGAAAGTGAAAATCAGGATGATAAGAGTTCGACACCTACTTCGCGCGCTGATGGACGTTGCGTCCACGCGAACGACATGGACTGCCGTTGTCATTATTGAAAGGAAAAGTGAAAGCGATTTGTGTATATGAAAAGAATGATTCACCCTGTTCACGTGTGCTTATCAGTCAGCCATTCAGCAGTGTTTTTCTCTCACAACGAATCAGCATCAACCAGAAGCCATCCAGCGAAAAGGATGATTGATTGATTAGTGAACTGTATAGTGATTACATATTTATACACCCTGAAAGGGGTGTGTTACATGTCCATTCGTGTGGATACTGGCCCTTTCGGACAGTTCCCGACTGGGTCTGAACTGTTGGTGTTAATCACAACTAACACATGTCTAATTACATTGAACACATGTCTAATGACGTCATTAACTGCTAATTGATCACTAATGACTATTCTCTAACAGTCATCGCATCGATTCGAACCCGCACTGCTTTTGCAGACGGGAAAGTACTTTCAGAGAGCAAGTGGCGGGAGAGCCGGCCGGGGGCGGCGGGCGCGACCAGAGGCGGCAAAACACGTAGTCCTTTCGGTGCACACCTTCGAGTGGCAAAGACGGGCCGGGTCCCGCCGGGATGAAAACGTGATCCACTCGTCCGCATCCGCATAGGTCGGCGACCGTTCCAGGCTTCAGTAGGCAGGCGGCAGCAACCAGAACCAGGTGCGAATCTCAAATCTCTGTCCTATGAATCTATGAAATTGTACGGAATAGTTACTAATTGTTTCACTAAATTTTAACGGTACCATGTGATCAAGAAAATATGTTGAAGAAGCTTCTCAAAATTACTGAAGAACTATTTGAGATCTACAATGTCGCCACAACAATGCTACATAAATCTTTACCGAGGCGGACAAAAAGTTTTAACCGAGGCGGTTTTTGATCAATGGTTACAATTAATCGTGGCCTTTACCGAGTTGCCTGCCCGCCTCGGTAAATCGAAATAAAAAAAAAAGAAAATCCATGGACAGGCCTGGCGAGCCCATCCACGGACCCGCCGCCGTGTCCGCTCCACCGCGCTTCGAGCTAGATCCGGCCGCCTTGCACTAGATCTGGCTGCCATCCGCCTGGATCCTCAGCCGCCTTCCTCGCCGTCGGCGCGGCCGCCTAGATCTAGCAGGAGGTGGTGGTGGCGCTGCGCGGATCTGAGCAGCCCCCGCAGCAGCACACCGCCAGATCTGAGCGGCCCCCGTAGCTTCCCGCCGGAGAGAAATCTCCACCGGCTGAGGGAGATAGAGGGAGGGAGCATGCCACCGCCGGCCATCTGCTGCTGCGCCACGCCGCCGGGAGGGGCCGAGCCGCGCTGCGCCACCGGAGGGAGGAGCTGGGCCGCCCCGCGCTACGCCTTGAAGGGCCGCCCCGCGCCACCACCGGGAAGGGTCGGGCCGCTGAGAGGTCCTTGTTTGGTTTTGGTAATTGAGTGACAACCTTAGGTGGACTAATTGTGTTTATGTGAGATGCCTATTTTCTAGAGAGGGGTTTGGGTTCCTCTCTCCCTCCCGCCGAGCTTGCGAGGCGGGATTCGGCGCTTTTTGGAGAAGTGAAATGCCTATTTTCTATTGCGCCGAAAGTCGGAAAAGAAACAGAGGCGAAAGAGGTCACTACGCTGCACCGGACGCTGCACCGGACGCGGTCACGGTTTGACCGGACGCGTCCGGTCAGTTCAACGCGGCGCGAGCGCTAGGGTTTGTGACCGGACGCGGGTCTGGCCTGACCAGCGCGTCCGGTCAGTTCAACTGGGCGTAAGAGAGAAGCGCGCGACCGGCGCGTCCGGTCCTTCAGGGGACCGGAGCGTCCGGTCACGCGTCCAGAAACACAGAGCAAAGCGGAGTGACGATCGGACGCGCGGCGTGTCCGGTCAAGTATGATCGGACGCGTCCGGTCTCAACGGGAGCGTACTGGAACGCGACCGGACGCGGGCACTGTCGCGTCCGGTCACTCGGTTGAGCGCGTCCGGTCAGGGCAACGGCTAGTTCTGACGCGCACTGTTCACGGTTGTCGTGTAGTGACCGGACGCGTCCGGTCACCCTGACCGGAGCGTCCGGTCAGCGCGTGTTGTGCCCAGTGAAGGGGTACAACGGCTATTTTTGTGGAAGGGCTTATAAATAGCCCATTGGGCGGCCATGGCCGGGGAGCTGAGCACACTTTGGCCTTGGTGGCTTATGTGGTAGTGCTTGGAAGCCCTCTAACTCACTCATGCTTGATAGTGTTCATCGGATCGAGTGAGAGAGCGATTCTAGTGCGTTGCATCGAGAGGATTGCATCGAGTGGCATTAGGTGATCGTGTTGCAAGCCGGTGGTGCTTGTTACTCTTGGAGGTTGCCACCTCCTAGACGGCTTGGTGGCTTGCGACTCCGTTGAAGCACGCGTGGAGATTGTGCGTGGCTCCGGAGGAGGATTTGTGAGGGGGATTGTGCTCACCCCGCGGGGATCGCGAAGAGCAACTCTAGTAAAGCTCGTGGCTTGGAGGATCCCCATCTTGAGAGTGGATGTGCGGCACCCGCTGAGGGTTTGACTCTTGATAGTCAATTAGCTCGTGATCCATCAAGTGGGTGTATCGCCACAACGGGGACTAGCTTGGTGGCAACCAAGTGAACCTCGGTGAAAAACCGCCGTGTCAACTTTGTGTATATCTTCTCGGTGGTTTGCTTTCGATTCACAAGCTTGTATTTACATTCATATACTTGTGCTTGTGTAGTTGCTCTTGTAACTAGTTTGCTTGTGTAGTTAGCTAGTTACCTTCTTGCTTGAGTAGCATAGAAGTAGCTCCCGTTGCGTGGCTAATTTGGTTTGTGTAACCTTGTTAGTCATATTGCTTAGTTTGTGTAGCTAAGTAATTTGCGCTCTCTAGTTTGGCATTAGTTGCCTTGCTATTGAGCATTGCTAGTGAGCATAGGTGGCTTCGTGCTTTTGCTTACTAGATTTGTGTAGGAGCTCCCCGGCTTTGCTAAAGTACTAGTGCATAGGTTTGTGTGACCTTGCTCTAGAATTGTTTAGGAGAGCTCTTGCTAAGGAAAGCACCTTAGTTACATAATTAGGATCTTTGTGAGGTGCTTGTGAACTTAGATAGAGGGGTGTAGTCTTGGCTAGACCGATAGTTTTAATTCCGCATTTGTTTCGGTTTGCCGACGCGATTAATTTTAGAAAGGACTATTCACCCCCCCCCTCTAGTCCGCCATCTCGACCCTACAATTGGTATCGGAGCGAGGTTTCTCATTTGTGGTCTTCACCGACCCGAGAGGATGGCGGAATATGGACTAGATGTTGATTGTCCTCACATGTTTGATGGCACACACTTTGCACGGTGGAAAAATTGGATGATATGCAATTTTAAGTTTATTTGCCCTCAAATGTGGTGGATGGTAGATGTAGGCTTTTCTCATGTGTTGGATGAAGATAATCTAACTCAAGCACAAGAGAAATGCCTAGATCTTGACATCCAAGCTACTGACATCATGTATAGATCTTTGGATGATAGCATCTTTGGTAAGATCATGGACCTCAAATCCGCTCATGAGATATGGGCCTATCTCAATGAAAAGTATGGAGCTATCACCGATGATGACGATGATGTCAAGCCCAAGGAGGTTGCACATGATGATGTTGAGCATGACCACAACACGATGGTTGTGGAGGATTGCTCCACCTCATGGTCAAGTGATGATGATGATCGATCTACCACAAGTTCACTTGACAAGAATGGTGATGATGCATCAAGTGTTGCAAGTGATGTTTCTACCCCAAGCACACTTGATGGTGACAACGTTGGTTCATGCTCGGGCCTTGATGATGCTACTACAAGCCCATCCACTACATCACATTGCTTCATGTCACTAGGTGACACAAAGGTATCAAATGATAATGTGATTGATCATGTTGATTCATATAATGAGCTTGTTAGTAGACTTGCTAGCATGAACATGTCTTTAGAAAATGAGAAAACTAAAACCATGAAATTAGAAAATAAAAACTCTTTTCTAAAGAACTCATGTGAAGAACATAAGAGCTTACTTGATGATCTTAAATCTTCACATGAGAAGCTAATGTTGACTCATGAGAAAGTACTTGCATCTCATGAGGAATTGTTAGAAAAACATGCTTCTCTCATTAAGATGTTTTTAAAGAAAATTAAAAATAATGAGAGCTCATCACATGGATCAAATGATCAATTGCAAAATGTGACTAACCCATGTGATGTAGGGAGAAAGCATGTATCCACCTCTTGTGATGACTTATTAGATATGCCATGTTCTTCACAATTATATGCTTGTTCTACTTTTATGCCTTGTGAGACTAATATTTTGAAGGAGAACAATGAGCTCAAAAGTGAAGTGAAGAAATTGAGCAACAAGTTAGAAAGGTGCTACAACTCAAAAGTCACCTTTGAGCATATGATAAAGACTCAAAGAAGCTATGGTGACAAGAGTGGCATTGGCTTCAACAAGAGCAATATCAAAGGCAAAAGATGGGGGAAAAGAAGATATGAAAGAGAGATGAAGAAGCAAGAACAAGAGAAACTCTCTCATTTTATGTGCTTTAAATGCCATGAAATGGGACATCTTGCAAATGGTTGCCCCAATGAAGAAAAGCTCAAGTTGAAGAAAGAAGAAGAGAGGCTCAAGCATGTCAAGTGCTTCAAGTGTCGCACTTGGGGCCATCTCACCTCAATGTGCCCAAGCAAGAAACTAGTGAAGCAACAAGAAGAGCCTCAACTAAAGCCACACGTTGAGCATGAGAAGAAGAAAAAGAAAACAAGAAGGGGTGGAAGAGGAAGGATTCCAATGCAAATCCAAGATGCCAAGATGATGAGCAAGATTCAAGATAAGAAGAGAGATTTGGCTCACATCAAGTGCTTCAAGTGTAAAGATATGGGACACTTTGCCTCGGGGTGTCCTACCAAGCTTGAGAAGAAGGCTCAAGCAACTCATGAGAGGCAAGGCAATGAAAAGCATCACATGAGCAATGAAGAAAAGACTCAATCAAAGAGAAGATGCTATTCATGCCGGGAAAGGGGACACATGGCACATTCATGTCCCCTAGGTAACACTTCTAAGCATATTTCAATTGATGATACTAACATGCTTAGAAAGGATGGCAATGGTACCTCATTGGTTAGAATTGCAAAACATCCCGCTACCCATACTAAGGCTTTGCCTAAGTATGTTGCTCCTAACTTGAGAGGACCCAAACTTGTTTGGGTACCATCAAAAAGTGGATGATTGTTTGTAGGTACCATTGGCATTGGAGGCTTGATTCATTTGGATTTATATTGGTCATCATATGTTGAATCAAGTTTTAAAGCTTAGTGCATATTCTATTCCAATGCCAAGTCAAAATAAGTGGAGTCCAAATGCTATAACATACAAGTGCAACATTCAAGATTGTGGTGATTTATTGGATATATTTGATGGCTTGTAAATATTCAAGTTGAAAGCTTGCTATTGGATGATCATAAGCTAACCAAGTAAGTGGATTGGATGGATATATGTCTTGTGAAAGTATTCAAACAAGTTAGTTTCAAGGTTGATTCATATTTGATGAAGTACTGCTCAATGTATTAAAATCTGTCCAAAGTTGAAAATCTGAGCTAGCAGTGATCTTAGCCATGTTTGAGTGATCAAATCTATTTGGATTGGCTTGAAATTTAGTATACATGCTCTACACTTATGAAAGAAGATGCTGTAAAAATTTCATGAGAATTGGATAAGAGATGCTTCAGTTTTGGAGTGCATCTTGTCAGCTATAGTGCAGCAGTTTTTAGCATGTAGCAGTGGTGGAAGATTTGAAATCTGGTAGCAATCTAGTAGTCAAAAGAAGTTCGAATTTTTACAGTTGCTAGATGACTTAGTGAAGCACATCTCCACCAAATTTCATGGCATTTAGATTCGTACATTGTGAGATATGAGTTATTCTTTGAAGGGTACAGAATCTGCCAGAAAAGTGACAATCATTGGATTAATCTAGAGTCGCTTTAATTGAAAGGTCCTCAAGTTGGAAATATATTTATAAGTGTTTGAGGTACCTAAGTTTGGTTTTGAATTGATCTAAAAGCATGACAAGATATGAGTACAAGGGCATGTACTTAGTGTACAAATTTGGTACTCAAATTTGAAAATGAAGATCAAACTCAAGATGAAGATGAGGTTCAAGTTCTAGTAATGATTGGAGATCATTTGGTAGAAAGAAAAGGACTTAAAGAATAATTTAAGGTTACTCATCAAGTTAAGTCCATAGATCAATCAATCAAAGGCAATTCAAGTAAGTGTCAAGGATGGTTCTTTGGAGAGAGGTCACTTCTCCCTGCTGAGGGGGCTTGCCGCCCATGGGTGGGTAAACCGAGCACTGGCTTGGAAGGCTAACATGGAAGTGATGAATTCAAGGGACATTTGAGATACTTAATTGAAGCAATTAATAGGGTTGATCAAGAAAAGCAAGCAACACCCAAAAGAGAGCTAGTCATGGTTATAAAATTAGTATCATAAGTACTTCTCTGATGCAAGTATTGATCAAAGAGAAAAAAAGCAAGCCAACCACAACAAGAGATAATGCACTTGATTATTAGTGGTTCTCATTTCATATGGGTGAAGAATAGATTTCACTATTGATAATTGGTCTTCACCAAGCTATTCAATTGGACTTCACATTGCTATTGGAGTAATGAATTGGAATCTATGTGACTATCCTCTACTCCAACATAGCAAAGGTATCATTGAAATGTGCATGATCATTTCATTCCTTACTAGTATGCGGTTAGTGCATATAGTACATGCTTACTAGGATCATGCATAACAAATGAAATATTTAAATTCATAGCCTACCACTATTGCTTGAATTATTTAAATGATCTAGTGGTATATGTATGAATTTGTTCATGAGCTAGTGAACCCAAGTACTTGATCTAGTTTGGATTGCTAACAAGTGACAAGTACAACATTGGCAAGATAACCCTTAGTATGAGGAGTGAAGAAGCTTGTCATTGGATCAAACCGGACTTAGAATCTTAGGCAAATCAACTTAGTTCAAGTCATACTAGAAGCTCATGACAATGATATGGGTACAAGCACAAGACGACAATGCAAATGGATATCTAGGGTGTTTCAAATGGTATCTAGACTCAAAGTATTTCTTCAATTGGTATTTACCAGTGGTGTCTAGATCATGATCTACAAGTGGTACTCATAAAGATAGAAAATGTTCAAGAAAAGATCATATTGACAAATCCTACAAGTGGTTCCATGATAGAGGATTCTTCAAATTGGTATCACACACTTATTCGTGGTATTTCTACACATGATATCATTTATACAAGACGGTGGTTCTACAAGTGATCCTCAACTTTAAGTGATCATCAAATGAAGAAAGTTCCCTCACACACAAGAGCTCAAGATTATCAAGTGAATGACCCATGCTATGATATAGGGGGAGGAGCCCCACCTAATGGTATCAAGGTCAAAGATCCTTAGTGGTATCTCAAGAGCAACATACAAGTAATGTCATTCCAACATGTGCGGTGATGTCCATCAACAACGTAATATTCAAGTCTCAACCATCTACCCCAATACAAGCCTTTGTATCAATGAGAAATACACCCTTTGTGGAAATTGATGACAAAGGGGGAGAAGTTGGAACAAAGATATGTCAATACACCAAGAGAGGGGTTTGGGGACATCATGAGAAGATGGGGTTTGGACATGGAAATGGACAAAGAGGGAGCAACAATGAAGAAAAGAGAAGGATCAAAATTCTTGGATAAAAGAAGCACACAAGTAGGGGGAGCAAGCTCATGAACTTTGATTGATTACATTTGATATGTGCATATTCATGTGCTTGCTAGCATTGCATAAGTTTTTATATTTAACATGCATGCTTGTGTGGTGTTTGCTAGTTATAGAACTTGAATGATGATATGATAACTAGCATGCATAGGATGATAGCTAGACTTGTGTTTATCATGAAAAACTAGAACCTTGCTTATAATGTTGATCTCACGGGGTTTCTAGTGTTTTTGATGTCTAGCTACTCATGATGCTAAGGATGATGGCAAACTTGTGATTTTCAAATGATATCAAGCTATCAAATGGTATCGAACTACAAAGGTTTATTCTATACACCTTAGCATCACTTAGTAGTGCTAACCCTCCCACAAATTTCATATTTATGCATATGTGCAAGCTTGAAACCAAACCATTTGAGCACATATGTAGGGAGAGTTATCACTACCAAGTTGGATTTTATGGTGCTTATCCAAATCCTAACTTAGAGCTTAATTGTTGGATAAGTGGCATAAAGTCTAAAAGAACTTAATTTCCATATCTTTGTAGAGTTGTCATCAATTACCAAAAAGGGGGAGATTGAGAGGTCCTTGTTTGGTTTTGGTAATTGAGTGACAACCTTAGGTGGACTAATTGTGTTTATGTGAGATACACAGGGAATTAGTCCATAGATGATTGTGTCATGAAGGAGCTCATTGCATATGAGACATGACATGGAGTCATGTGACCAAGGTGGCAAAGATCAAGATGAGGCTTGGCTTGATGGACCGGTTGTAAGTGTGAAGGGCAAGTCGGAGGCTTTGGAGCGATGGACCGCGAGGCGGTGAAGCTTGAGCAAGACTTGGCGCCGATGGACCGACGCAACGGTGAAGAGCAAGTGAGGTCAAGATCGATGGACCAAGGTCACATGATGATATGAAGTGGATCATATCATTTGTGATATGGTTGGTGCATGTGTTGCATCAACGTCGAAGGAAATGGAGTGGAATGCGCAAGGCAAAGGTATAACCTAGAGCATTTCCATTTCACTGGTCATAGGTGTGTAGAGAAGTTGATGACCGGGTTTAGGATAGATGGCCATACTATCAAGAGGGGCAAACTTGTTTGCATATCGGTCATCTAGTGCCACTTGAGCGATCTAACTTTGCATCGTTGCTAGGATCAAGTGGCGTGGCAAGTTGAGTGGATAACGCCTTGGAAAATGTTTGTGAAATGCTAACACACATGCACATGGTGGTGTACACTTGGTGGTGTTAGCACATTTGCGAAGGCGGTGGAGTTTAAGCGGTAGAGAGGGGTTTGGGTTCCTCTCTCCCTCCCGCCGAGCTTGCGAGGCGGGATTCGGCGCTTTTTGGAGAAGTGAAATGCCTATTTTCTATTGCGCCGAAAGTCGGAAAAGAAACAGAGGCGAAAGAGGTCACTACGCTGCACCGGACGCTGCACCGGACGCGGTCACGGTTTGACCGGACGCGTCCGGTCAGTTCAACGCGGCGCGAGCGCTAGGGTTTGTGACCGGACGCGGGTCTGGCCTGACCAGCGCGTCCGGTCAGTTCAACTGGGCGTAAGAGAGAAGCGCGCGACCGGCGCGTCCGGTCCTTCAGGGGACCGGAGCGTCCGGTCACGCGTCCAGAAACACAGAGCAAAGCGGAGTGACGATCGGACGCGCGGCGTGTCCGGTCAAGTATGATCGGACGCGTCCGGTCTCAACGGGAGCGTACTGGAACGCGACCGGACGCGGGCACTGTCGCGTCCGGTCACTCGGTTGAGCGCGTCCGGTCAGGGCAACGGCTAGTTCTGACGCGCACTGTTCACGGTTGTCGTGTAGTGACCGGACGCGTCCGGTCACCCTGACCGGAGCGTCCGGTCAGCGCGTGTTGTGCCCAGTGAAGGGGTACAACGGCTATTTTTGTGGAAGGGCTTATAAATAGCCCATTGGGCGGCCATGGCCGGGGAGCTGAGCACACTTTGGCCTTGGTGGCTTATGTGGTAGTGCTTGGAAGCCCTCTAACTCACTCATGCTTGATAGTGTTCATCGGATCGAGTGAGAGAGCGATTCTAGTGCGTTGCATCGAGAGGATTGCATCGAGTGGCATTAGGTGATCGTGTTGCAAGCCGGTGGTGCTTGTTACTCTTGGAGGTTGCCACCTCCTAGACGGCTTGGTGGCTTGCGACTCCGTTGAAGCACGCGTGGAGATTGTGCGTGGCTCCGGAGGAGGATTTGTGAGGGGGATTGTGCTCACCCCGCGGGGATCGCGAAGAGCAACTCTAGTAAAGCTCGTGGCTTGGAGGATCCCCATCTTGAGAGTGGATGTGCGGCACCCGCTGAGGGTTTGACTCTTGATAGTCAATTAGCTCGTGATCCATCAAGTGGGTGTATCGCCACAACGGGGACTAGCTTGGTGGCAACCAAGTGAACCTCGGTGAAAAACCGCCGTGTCAACTTTGTGTATATCTTCTCGGTGGTTTGCTTTCGATTCACAAGCTTGTATTTACATTCATATACTTGTGCTTGTGTAGTTGCTCTTGTAACTAGTTTGCTTGTGTAGTTAGCTAGTTACCTTCTTGCTTGAGTAGCATAGAAGTAGCTCCCGTTGCGTGGCTAATTTGGTTTGTGTAACCTTGTTAGTCATATTGCTTAGTTTGTGTAGCTAAGTAATTTGCGCTCTCTAGTTTGGCATTAGTTGCCTTGCTATTGAGCATTGCTAGTGAGCATAGGTGGCTTCGTGCTTTTGCTTACTAGATTTGTGTAGGAGCTCCCCGGCTTTGCTAAAGTACTAGTGCATAGGTTTGTGTGACCTTGCTCTAGAATTGTTTAGGAGAGCTCTTGCTAAGGAAAGCACCTTAGTTACATAATTAGGATCTTTGTGAGGTGCTTGTGAACTTAGATAGAGGGGTGTAGTCTTGGCTAGACCGATAGTTTTAATTCCGCATTTGTTTCGGTTTGCCGACGCGATTAATTTTAGAAAGGACTATTCACCCCCCTCTAGTCCGCCATCTCGACCCTACAGCCGCCCCGCGCGCAGTCGATGGCCGGCCTCCGGGAAGGGGAGGGGCATCGCCGGGGAAGGGAGGGGAGGGGGCGGGCCGGGGAGGGGAGGGGAGGTGAGTGGGTTAGGGTTTTCCTTCGTATATATACTCCTAGACAGAAACCGGGCTCATATGGGCTTCGCCAATAGTTATTGGGCTCGGCCACTATTAACCGGCCCGCCTTCGAAAATGGAAGTATTTTTTTGGAGGCGGGCCTCTTATAATGCCCGCCTCCATTAATAGATTTTAGGAACCATCTCCATAAATCTATTTTGCGAGGCGGTTGAATGTGACCGCTTCGGTTAATAAAAAATAACCGCCTCGGTTAATCCGAGGCATTAACCGAGGCGGTTACCATTGCTGCCCGCCTCCGAGGCCCATTTCCAAATGCCTCGCAAAAAAATTTTTTTAGTAGTACAAGAAAGGTTAAATGGATTGGCATCATTATGCATTGAGAAGTGATTGTTGCAAGAGATTGATATTGACACCTTCATCGGTGACTTTGCATAGAGGAATGTTAGAAGATATTTTTGAGGTAATTTAATATATATACACATTATTTTATATGAATACTGCTTTTGCATTCAATTAACTGCTTATTAGTAACATTTTATATATGTGTCTATATATACTAGCAACGGGTAGTACTAGTAGTATTATCATGTTTATATATAAAAGCCTAAAATTTTAGTTTCGTTCTAGGTAAAGAAAAAAAAACTCAGGACCGGCCTTGCGGTCAGTGCACGTTAACATTTAAGGTGGCTAAGGCGGGGCGGGATGAAATCGCAGCGTGAGAAACAGTCATTAGCAGCTTCGGGTGATCAACTTGGAAAGGAAAGGAAAGAAATGTACTCCTCTATGTCTCCGAATAAATAGATTTCTAGCGAGTTTAGGACAAATTAATTTGACAGACAAAAGACAAACTCCTCTCTTCATGAAGGGGGAGTAATTGCAATTGTTTCAGTTGCGCGCTAATCAAACTGAAGAACCTCTTTTTACACAGTGCAACGCAGACGCCACAACGCACACAAACTCACCCATACGATCACATGCACGCAAACCTTATCCCTACGAGCTTCTTTGAAAACTGGGCTGGCAAATTTCAAGCTCTACCCCTATGAGCTTCTTTGAAGTCCGGGCCCTACCCCTATGAGCTTCTTTGAAGACTGGATTGTCAAATCTCAAACCCTGTCCCTATGAGTTTCTTGGAAGACTGGGCTGGTAATAAATCTTCGAGATTGAGATTGACGAAGTCACTGCAGACGCATCGCTATCGACGGAAACGTCGCCTAACTATGAATGCATAGCACCATTAAATCCTTGAATATTCACTCCCACGGAGAGTCGAACACATGAGGTGCTACTGAGACTCTAGTAACCACTCGACTATAGGCCTTTTCGTGAAGAAACTCACTTCTGGTTTGGGGAAATTGGGGGCAGCGGTGGTGAAAAGGAGGGAGATGAGAGAGGGTGCAGTAAATGCGAGAAGACTCCAAGAAAAATAAGTGGGCCCACGCCTGGTCTCCTAGGGATTGATTTATTTATAGACAAATTCTTAAGTAATGAATCTATTTATTCAGAGACAGAAGAAGTACTTACTACAGAGCAGCAGAGCAGGTGCCCGTGCCTGGCCTGGCGCACTTCACTCGAGACTTTGGGACTTATTTACATGTCTAATACCTTTAGAGCGAGTTTCAATAGCTAAATCCTTTTGCAATAATTAATTCAATGTAATAAATTCAAAGTGCTCAAGCTTCTCTTTGATATTACAGCGCAAACCATTAAAAACCAAATCAGTTAAGTCTCTTTCAACAATTATCAAATTACAGAATTATTTTTATATCTCTAAATCTTTTTGTTATAATCAAGGACGGACTCATCATACTCTTACCTAACCGATGCTAAATTTGACAATTCCATCTCATTGTCACCATTACAAAACTGCTCATGAAATTTTCCTTCTAATTGAGACCGTACAGGTTCATGGAATTTCGTTCCACAAGAAACTCCCTCGCTACTTTTTGGATTGCGTTCTGCGGTAAACTTAAGAATTACGGTTTGAGTTACATATTGAAAAAAGCATATGCATGGTTTTTCTTTAATAATGATCGAGTTTTTTTTCTGATGTTCTCAACTCAGTTGCTATATATTGTTTATATGACGGATTTGGTATTTGCATGAATAACTATTTCTTGAACTGTAGAAAGGTTACATTGATTGAACCATTATTTGGACGAATAAGCTAGTTCATCTTTACATCGATCCGTCCTTTCCTTTTGTTGGGTGCACACCTACTACGAGCTCTTTCCTCTGGTAATGGTGGACCAACTCAGAGGGCATCTGCATTAGTCAATAAAACAGCGCGCGGACAGTGGACGCCGGCCGTCATTACTCCTTGATTCTTCTCTCGACTTTAAGAGTTCAACACCGGCTGATGGGCGACGTCATCGCATCGATTCGAACCCGCATCTGCAACTGTGGGCCCACCCAGTCGGAAGGTCCACGTGCACGTGCGGACGGTCTTGCGGCTGACCGGACCGTGGAGCTGAGCTTACAGACGGGAAAGTAAAGTTCAGAGAGCGAGTGGCGGGCCGGGAGCGACCAGATGCGGCAAAACACGTAGTCCTGTCGGTGCACGTTTAACATTTGAGGTGGCACGGCGGGGCGGGATGAAAACATGGCGTGAGAAACAGTCATTAGCAGCTTCGGCTGATCAACCTGGTTCCAGGAAAGGAAAGAAATGTACACCTTCTATATCTGAATAAATAGATTTCTAGCAAGCTTAGGACAAATTAGTTTGATAGACAAAAGACCGTACTCCTCTCTTCATCAAGGGAGAATAATTGCACGTTGATCGGTGATTGTTTCAGTTGCACGCTAACTATAGTATTTACTACACCAACGAACTAAAAAAAAAACTCTTTTTTTATAATTACACAGTGCAACGTAGACGCCACAACCCACGCACACTCACCCCTACGATCACATGCACGCAAACCTTATCCCTATGAGCTTCTTTGAAAACTAGGCTAACAAATTTCAAACTCTACACTTATGAGCTTCTTTGAAGATTGGGCCCTCCCCTATGAGCTTCTTTGAAGACTGTACTGGCAAATCTCAAACCCTACCCCCTATGAGTTTCTTTAAGACTGGGCTGGTAAATCTTCGAGATTGAGATTGACGAAGCCATCACAGGCGTCTCGCTATCGACGGAAATGTCGCCTAACACTGAATGAACAACGCCGTTAAATTCTTGAATATTCACTCGATCCCACGGGGAGTCAAACACAGGATCTGAGGTGCTATTAAGACTCTTGTAATCACTAGACTATAGGCCTTTTCGTGAAGAAACTCATCAATACTGGATTGGTTAATTTGGGGGTAGCGGTGGTGAAAAGGAGGAAGATGTAAATGCAAGAAGACTCCAAGAAAAATAAGTGGGCTGGTAGACCGTTTCGCCTCCTAGGGATTAATTTATTTGTATACAAATTCTTAGGCTACGTATCTATTTATTCAGAGACAGAGAGACTTCTTAAATACTACTCCCTCCGTACTCGTATTAGAGGACGTTTAGGACATGATTGTACATACCAATGAGTCATTAATTAGGGGGTAATCTTCCCAGTTTGCCCTTATTAAATACGGCTGTGGGTATCCCCTGGACAACATTCTTTCTTAGGTGGATTGGTCAGTCGGCCGCGTCCAACAGGTAAATTGATCAGTTGTTCACTTGTTCCATTGTTTCTTGAACAACAAATGTTCTAATTGATTGATTTGTTGAACACATGTTTTGTAGGCATTCTTAGAGTACTCTCCATGGAAAGCAAACATGATATTTGTGACACTCCAAACTGTTTTGAAGGAAGCCATGAAGGACAAAGGAAGCAACAAGTTCAAGATTCCTCACACACAAAAAGAAAGACTAGAAAGAGAAGGACGGCCGCCATTGCAAGTCACTTGTGACGCTTCCTTGCTTGCCGATGCCATTGCTAGTCTACCTACATCAAATTAGAAGAAGAGATGCAAGCAAGTTAGTCTTTGCAGCATGCTAGCCGAAGCAAGAATACTATTAGTAGCAAACTAGTTTTTGCATGCATGTTATGTTGACTGAATGAGACATGTACCTTACTGTTCTTTTGCATCTTGCTTCATCTTTGCATGTTCTAACTTCTTCATATTGTAGATCTTGTCCAACTTCTTGATAACGTGCTCAGGTAGAAGTATGGTGTCACCATCCATTTGAAGTTTCTCCACATCAGGAACGTAGAACTCACAATCAAACTTTTCCATGACATGGAACCACCTTGCTGGCAGATCATAGTCTTCATGTAAAAGGCCACAACGGGCACACCTGCGAGCGCGGCGGCGAGCTTGGAAGCTGGCATCTCCGAAGACGCCGTCGGCGTGGAACGTGCCGTAGCGAGCACACAGAGACTCGACGGAGTCGGGCACCATCTCTACTGAGTCTGCCACCATGTCGACGGAGTCTGGCACCACCAGCGGCGCCTCGACGGAGTTGAGCAGCATCTCCGAGTCCAGCGCATCGTTGGAGTCCAGCGCCATCTCGTATTCCAGAGCCTCGACAGAGTCCAGCGCCTCGACGACATCCTCCACGACGACCTCCTCTGAGTCCGGCACGACGTCCTCCGCGGCGAGCAGCACCCGCGACGTCGGACTCCGTGGCGAGCAACACCCGCGCCGCCGGATTCCATGGCGGGGAAGCGAAGGCGAACCCTAGACGTTAGCGAGCGAGCGAGCGAGCGAGGACTCCATGGCCTAGACGCGAACGAGCGAGCGAGGACTCCACGGCTGTAAGGTCCAAAAGGCTAGAGGGGGGTGAATAGGCTAATTAAAACTTCTACAAGAATTACTTAACCACAAGTTAGTACAAAAGGTGGCGAAGCAAAAGCACTAGCTCTAACTAATTAAACAAGCCACCTACACAAGTCTAGTACAAGGCTATCCACTAAACACAACAACAACTACAAGCTAGAAACAAGAAGTAATACGAGAGAAGAGCTTCGAGTGATTATACCGCCGTGTAGAGATGAGGAGTACCAATCAATCAATCACATAAGAGAAATCCTCGGGAAGAGAATGACACAAGAATTTATCCCGAGGTTTACTTGCTTCCCGGCAAGCTACTCCCCGTTGTGGCGATACACCCACTTATCGGTTCGCGAGCTAATCGACTATCAAGAGTCGAGCCCTCGGCGGGCGCCGCACAACCGCACACAAGATGGGGATCCTCCAAGCCACGAGCTCCACTAGAGTATCCAATTCGCAAACTCCCGCGGGGAAGGATCAAGAACCCCTTACAACACTTGGTGAAGGCTCCAACAATCTCCAATTGTAAGCTCAATCACCTCCGCTGCTCCAAGCCGTCTACCGTGTCGGGAAACACGGAAGAGTAACAAGAAATCTGCAGCAACTCGAAGATCAAGTGCCTCTAGAATGCAACTCTCAAGCAATGCACTTGAATCTCACTCAATCTCACTCAAGATGTGCAACTATGCAGAGAGATGAGTGGAGGGGTTGTTCTCTAGCTCAAAGGATGTCTCTAGGTCTCAAAATATGCAAGAGTTACCCTCAAACCCCGGCCAACGTCTATTTATAGCGAAGGGGTACACAGCTACCCGTTATCGGACGACACAATTCAAAACGAGCTGACTGGACGCTCCGGTCAGGGAGATCGGACGCGTCCGGTCACTACAGGACAAGCGTGAACAGTGCACGTCGAGAAGTTACCGTTGCTATGACCGGACGCGCCCTAGCGTATGACCGGACGCGCCCTAGCGTATGACCAGACGCGTCTCACCTGGCGTCCGGTTAGAGTCCAGTAAGCTCCCATCACCACTTCGCTGCTCTCTGCCCCTCTGGACGCCTGACCGGACGCGTCGGTTCCGTGAAGGACCGGACGCGCCGGTCGCTCACTCTCCTTTTGCGCACAGGTGAACTGACCGGACGCGCTGGTCAGGCCAGACCAGCGTCCGGTCATTAACCCTAGGCGCGCTGACCGGATTGAACTGACCGGACGCGTCCGGTCATACCGTGACCGCGTCCGGTGCAGCGTCCGGTCACCACAGTGACCTCCGTTCGCCTCCGTTTCTTTTCCGACTTCTGGCGCAGTAGAAAATAGGCATTTCACTTCCCCGAAAAGCGCTGAATCCCGCCTCGCAAGCTCGGCGGGAGGGAGAGAGGAACCCAAACCCCTCTCTACCGCTTAAACTCCACCGCCTTCGCAAATGTGCTAACACCACCAAGTGTATACCACCATGTGCATGTGTGTTAGCATTTCACAATCATTTCTCAAGACGTTATGTTAGCTCTTTACTAGACCCTAATGCATATGCTCAAGACAATGATCTAGTGGCCCTTGATTCCCGAGCTAACTGTGATTTCCCCTCTTGATAGTCGGCTATGTATCCTAAACCCGGTCAATCACTTCTCTACTCATCTTAGACCGGCAAAAGGAAAACCCTATGGTTATACCTTTGCCTTGTGCTCTTAGATCCTTCTCTTCCACTTGATCATCATGTCCATCATATTATGTGCATCTCCACCATGATCATCATTTTATGTCCACGCACCATCTCTTTGTGATCTTGTGGCCACCACTCCTTGCCACATACACCTTCATCACATGTGTTGCTTATGCCTAACTCAAAACACTTAACACATGACATTAGCAACTTGGTGTCATTAATTACCAAAACCAAACTTGGGCTAGCAGGGGAACACTTAACACTTAACACATGCGAGCGAGCGAGGACTCCACGGCGTGCGTTCGCTGCCTTGACGCGAGACCCAACGGGGCTAGCAGGGGAACCGAGGCAACGCGATTGATGGCGAGTGAAGGTGAGTAGTTGGCGAGCGGACGGGCGCCGAGGGCAGGGGCAATCGCGTCCAAATGAGCCTCCGCGGCCGATCGACGACATCCTTTTCGAAAATGGGCCTAGAGCCCAGGACGACATGTAAACCGAGTATGGAGGGAGTACATAGCAAATGCCCGTGCGTGGTTGCACACTTCACACGAGACTTTGGGACTTATGTACATGTCTAATACCTTTAGAGCGAGTTTCAATAGCTGAATCCTTTTGCAATAATTAATTCAAAGTAATAAATCCAAAGTGCTCAAGCTTCTCTTTAATATTAGAGCGCAAAGCATTAAAAACCAAATCAGTCAAGTCTCTTTCAGCAATTATCAAATTAAAGCATCATTTTTATATCTCTAAATCTTTTGTTATAATCAAGGACGGACTCATCACACCCTTGCCTAACCAATGTTAAATTTGAAAATTCCATCTCATTGTCACCATTACAGAACTGCTCATGAAATTTTCCTTCTAATTAAGCCCAAGAACCAATAGAACAACATGACAAAGATGTAAAAACCATGAAAAAGATGTACTAGTAAGAGACAGAAAAATTAGAACTTTCATAAAATCTAAGGTACTAAACAAACTAATATATTACATGGTTAATCTACTATCTTCACCACTAAACTTGTAAAAATCAGTTACCCTCCAATTGTCAGGTGCTTTCATAAAATCAAAATGTGAAGTATATGGTTTATGATATGCACTTCTGCTAGATTTAATTTGTAAACTGTTTTCGATAGATTTAGCTAAAATTCAACTTTAAACAGATTTAAACTTAGTAATATCGGCAGTAGCAGGAACATTGCTTGGGGACTTCTTCGAGTTAGGCAACACCGTATTGAGCCTCGCCGAAGGCCGAGGTCCTGTTGATCCATCACGTTTGTGTAGTGTGTAGACCGATTTTGGATCAATCATGACCATTGGGCATTGGCAATAATGTCGTACATACTAACCCCAGCTAAATTGATCCTATCGGTTTTAAGTGCCGAAGAGGCCAATTAATTTGACTTGATTAGCAGTACAAACTTTGATATCATAAAAGTTGAATGACATTCCGTATTAAGGTTGTTTAGCACTTGGAGCCGGTCCACTAATAGATGCATCAAGATCACCGGTTTTCTTTCTACCTTCTCGACTTGGTTCTATTTTACTTTGTAGGCGAATGATGAATATTCAACCTAATGTACGAGAACAGCTTTGGCACAAACCACAATTGCCAAGTTTGGTGATCTAGTCAGATATCCCAATTTGGAGAGCAGCCATGATCTAGTGAAGTCCTTTTTGCTATTTTTATGCAACTCTACAGGATTGGTGTTTTTTTTCACTTCTTTTTTTGTTGCTATTTTAGGATATTGTTGACAGACTTCTGTAATAAAGTGTAATACTCCCTCTGTCCCTAAATATATGTCGTTTGTATTTCCCAAGAAACAACTTTGATTAAATATATATTAAAAATATTAATATTTATGGTACATAATTAGTATCGTTGAAAAGGTCTTTGAATCTAGTTTTTTAATAAATTTATTTAGATATATAAATATTGCACGTATTTTCTATAAAATCGAGTCAAACTTGTGACACGCGTACCAACGATGACAGATAATAAGGGACGGAGAGAGTATGACATTAGCAGTGAGACCGCCGTGAGACCGAAGAATCTTGACTTCTCACAAATGCCCCTTAGTATTTCATGCTAATTATCATTTAGACCTCGCATCCATGTTCTTGCCTGCTAATAGATTGCTGAAAGAGTTAAATGCATCAGCGGCCCTCAAATTTGTAAGTGTGTGTCCCTTAGGTCCACAAAATTTAAAAATATGTTTCTGAGTTCCTAAACTTGTTAAATGGTATACCACGTCTATGCCAACCTTGTAGACGTTTCTTGCTGATGTGGCGGCGTACCAACGTGACATATTTTTGCATATTTGAGCGCACCTCTTACTTCTCTCGTGAATAGATCCATTCTTCTGCTTGCTTCCCTTTTCTCTTACGACGACTGCAGCCCATGGACACCGAGGCTTCCTTCCCTCGCTGCCTCAAAGCACAGCATGTCATCGCTGCTGATGCACACATATATATATATATATATATATATATATATATATATATATATATATATATATATATATATATATATATATATATATATATATATACACTTTATGCATGCACGCACGCATGGGCAGAGGCCAGTGAAGGCGAAACTGGGCTCCCGCCCCGCTTGCTCGCACAAACAAATTTCAAGGCCCTACCGTTTCCTACCCTGCGAGCCAGCAAAATCGCAGAGCCACGGAGCAGCAGCAAAATTGCGTCTTGTGCTCTCTGCGTCACCGCATGGGCCTGTGCAGGCTTCAGCCAGCAGCGCGGTCGCCGCCCTCTTGCGTCCGTACGAAGTAATTACAACCAGCAGCTACAGTCTCGTTTGTTAATTCGCCCCCCTGTACTTTGCTTCACCCTCCGCCGCTGCACCCACGTAGGAGTAATTACTGTGACATATGTGACAGTAGTTGTTGTCGTATCTTTTATTGTCTAATGGTCGAGGACCTTGGTTGGGTCATGCAACGAGGGGATGAAGCAGCACTGGTATACGATAAGCTCCCGCACTATACAGATGACTGTATGGATGATGAGGTGCTGCCCAGTGGTGGGGCGGAATGGTGACGCGCACGAGCATCGGCGAGGTGAGGGCAGCTACGACATCCGACGAGCTAGGGTCATCGTGAGAAGAGCCTAGGCCTGCGCGTTCGGGTTACCCGATTTTTACGGGTCGGGTAATTCGGATAATAAAAACTGCTATCCGATATTAGTTCTGAAAAAACACTACCCGTAATTTCAGGTACCCGGTAATTCAGGTTCGGGTTCGGGTATTCCTGATATACGTGAATTTACAAAAAAAAAAATAGCAAACTACACAGATATTCAGTAGCAATTTATATATAATTTTAGCAGCAATTTATATAGAATTTTATAGAGAATAATGTATTACAGTCACTTGTTCAAACAGAGAGAATTATATTTAAGCGATAAGTTTCAAGTGTTCAACTAACAGCACGTGATAAATACAAAGACATAGACAAATGTTTGGTTGTTTCGAGTAGTCTGGGTACCGGGAGATATTACCCGAATTACCCAATATAATTTCGGGTAATCAAAATCGCTATCCGAATTTGGGATCGGGTACCTCGGGTTCGGGTAATTCAGGTACGGATAATGGGTATCGGGTATTTTGGCCAGGCTTAAGAGGAGGAAAACAAGGATTCATTCGCGTGAAGAGGGAAGGAGAGGGGGTAAATGTAAAAAATCATGTCATCTTGGCATGTCACATAAGCAAGAAACATCCATGCAGTTGGTGTGGACCTGCTGTGCACCACTTAACAAGTTTAGGGCCTGTTTGGAACACCGAAATGAAAACAAAGGAATGAAAAAAATACAGGAATAGAATAGGGTGAAAAGTAGAAAACTATAGGATTTTGAAACATAGAAATAGAAACTTTGGGATGTTTGCATTGCATGAAAACAAGAATGTCACTTGCCCAAGAAGCAAAATTCCAGGATTCAAAACTTAAGAAAACATTGCAGAAATTTTTTCCTTTAGGTTTCCTTATATGCTTTTTTTGGTTTTGTGAAGCAAGTCTAGCCTTTCCTCTGGAAAGGAATGTAGATTTTCTTTGATCCAAACAATAAGTTGAGAAAACTTTTCCAAGGAATTTGTTCCTTTGCTTTTTCTTTGAAAATCCTCCATTCCAAACAGGCTCTTAAATACAATTCAAAGTTTGTGGTCCTAAATGATACATCCTTATAAGTTTGAGGACCATTGATGCATTTAACTCTTGCTGGGGTTATGATGCAACATTTGTGTGTTCGGTTTTAAAATGCGCTGCATCTTTCCTCGAGGGAATGACATATTTTGTACCTGAAGTTTACACGCCACCGTCTCGGAAATAAGGGATTTGCTAAATTCCAGATGTCTGAATTTTAGTTTTCTTTCAGGTGACGGTTATTGCATTTATTTTATACTAAAATTTCAGTTCTAGTTCGTTGCAATTTCTATAGACATAGTCTGCAATTTTTGGTTCTGAGAATAAAAAACTCATTAGACAAAACCACGAACTCATAAAATCTTATATATGTTGGCACAAAGACAATTTAACAATTCACAATTATTTCTTTAGGCAGACAAGAAAAAAATTAATATGTTATAACACAAAGATAAATAATAAATCACAAAAGTGACAACTGGTACTAACTGATCATTTTTGCAACAACGAAAAGTCCCTTCGGTGGCTACCAGCCTACCACACCTGCGCGCTGGAGCCACTGTCTCGGGCGGTCGGGCCTGGCCAGACGTCGAGCCCGCCGCAGCCGTCGTTGAGGCTGACTTCAGAGGATCTCGTTCCCCTCCATCGCGTCCGGCCTCTTCCCCGCCGCCGCCGCTGGATTTCCCCACCACTGCCGTTGGACCTCCCACCCTCTGTCGCCGCTACATCTCCCAACCGCAACTGGATTTCCCCCGCGTGTCCGTAATTGTATTTCTCAAGTTGCAATCAGTTCCCAACAACTCGATTGGAAATACTCTCAAATCCACCGCGAGAAGCGCAGCAGCCAGCAGATGCCGCCGCCGGTGCCGCCGGAGAAGCGGAAGCTAGCCCGCCTCTGCGACCTCATCTCCTCCTCCCTGCTTCTCCACCTCGTAAGCGAGCAACTCCGCTCCGCACGCCGGCATTTCTCTCCTCTCCTGTAACCAGCCTACATCTAACCCCACTTGCGCCGTTCCGCGCGCCTCTCACACCGCAGGAACTCGGGCCGTCACCGCCGCGGCAGCTGACGCGGGAGGGCGAGCGGCACCTCCTCGCGCTCTCCACGGTAACTTCAGGTCATCTTCCTCCAGTTTATAATCGTTTTTCGTGGTTGTTTGATTGGAACTTGCTGTAGGTGAACAGGACGATACGTCGATGGGACCAGGAGGAGGATGCAGCTTGTGAATTGGTTCAGGTATTGCTTCGAGTTTTAGCTTTTTTTTATTTTTTTTATTTTTATGAAGCTCCATATTGGTAAATTCCCTATGGCTAGTCCTACTATAATCTTATCTGTTACGTGTAGTATTATAACTGTGTTTGGTGTAGCACGTCCTATGAGGCAGCTGGGGACTGATAATAATTTATAAGTATGAAACCAACGTTGGGACTTTACTTCGCTCTGTGGTTGGTTTTGGTTTGTGACAGAAAACTTTTGCCCCATTTCTGTGGGAGAATTTATTTGTCCCACAGCTGAACTTGGAGCAATTAGCAGACAATCTCCAAAATTTGTGTTTGATGCTTCTGTAACCTTTCGATCTCAGACCACACTGGATGTAATCAATGAATTTTATGTTTGATACTATCATAATCCTTCCAATCTCAATCTACATTGGATGATAGCTTCCATTTGTAAAGCCGTAGTATTTAGTGACAACTAATTTGTCTAATACTTGGTAGCTGACTAAAACCAGAGAAAATAAACCCTAATTCTTGATATCAATATGCTGACATAGCTACGCAAGTGTGATCTTTATGAGCACTGTAATGTTAATGAGATATCATTTTTTCATGGTGGAAGTATCTCTGTTGACTTATCAATGTGTAAACTGGTGAATCTGACATCTACACTTTTCAGTCTTCACATCCATATGCCGTGTTATGTACAACTGTCACAGGAGATAATAACACATATTCATATTTTTCCCTTTTCATTTAGGAAACTCTTTCTGATTCCAGAGAAGTTCATAGTTGCTGCTTACTACTTGAAGAGCATCCATATGATGGATTTGGTTGCCTGGCAAATATGATTGCTGTATTGGTAAAAACCTTTTTGTTTGTCAAACTATATCAATGTTTCACTCTATTCACTTCAATTTTATCTCTAGCTAGTAATGTCTTATTTGTGTTGCCCGTACATTTCTCGAGGACCAATATGGCTAGTAGGTTACCGAAGCTTACATCTTTTGTCATCCTTTTCAGGTTGGTTTCCTTGATTTCTGCAGTGACTATGTCAAACACGCAGCTGGCAATATCCTAATTTCCATATCTAGTACCCTAATTAACTTTGTACGCTTCTCATATGTTTCCGTTTTCTTCTTTTGGTGCATTCAGTCTCGTTTTTAGCCGACTTACTGTTTACTCCATGGCTGTTGCTCTATTCCTAGGAATCCATTTGGATTCAGTTCATTGAGCTTGTCTGGGTGGCTATACATGCAGCATCGAAATGTGTTCATAACACTTCACATTCTACAACTGACTCCAATAGTAATGACATGACTAGTTCCAGCTCAAGAATCACAAGCTTCATGACAGTACTTAATGAGCGTTGTCTCAATATCAGTGGGCAAACCATGTCCAGTCTCTTTCGAGTATTACATGCTATCTTGAAGTTCCTTAAACACAGTGACAGTGATTTGACAGATGACTTCATTTGTCTATCCATTCATCATATTCATAAGATGCCTTGGGATTCTTACCATCAATTACATGCCGGAAGACTTGCCAACTGTGCTAAGGATAACAGATTTAGCTTCTGTAATGATTTAGCACAGTCTGGAATTCTGACTGGCAGTCTTCTCCAGCTACTTAGCTCTTTACTTGACCACAGTTACCTGGAAGGTACAGATGGACAAGATATGTTTGTGAAACTTGTTGATATAGTTCCCAAGATAGCATTTTCCTTACATGGGCAGCATGATGGACCCAAAAGTCTTTATCAGTACTTAAAGCATAAAATTCTGGTAAGCTCTGACATTCAGAGCTCTTTTGTGTCACTTGTTGCTAGTTAATTTGGCTTCCTAAACATTTTAACGTTTCATTTTTTAATGCAGATGGTAATGGTGCGGCTTAAGCCTTACATACAGCAAGATTGTTCACATATTGTTAGTTGGCTGAAATTGCTTCGGCATTACTTTGAAGACCTTCTTCATGAGCCTACCTCACAACATATTGCTAAACCAGGAAATTGTTTAGAAGGTTCTCCGTTTTTATTGGACATGGTAGATTTAGTTGAGAGTCAGGATAAGTCAACTCGGCACTTGCAAAGGCAAGCTATCTATTTGTTCCTTAGTTGTTCCATATGCTTGTCTTACAACAGAAATGATGGTGCACTTCAATGTTCATGCAAGAGGGATGAGTGTTTGTTGGGTCACAAAGTACAAGGCTGTAGTAATCACTGCAACTGTTTTGGCTTATCAGAAATTTCAGACTGGTTTCAGAAGTGTTACCTAAACTGGAGTCTTGACTCAAATTCATCAAATTTTGCCTTATCCTTTCTGGAATTGTATATGGAGGAGGTATGCATCTATGCGACTATGCCCGAATGATGGTAGCTAAAAAATAACATATTCATTGTTCTGGGAAACACATCTTACCTTTTAAGTCGTTTGATTTTATTTACATTTGTTAGACAATGTAGATTGAAATCAGTTTTACGATTCTAGTTCAGTTTGTCTTCGCAAGTGGTTTGTTGTTGCCCCACTGTAGGTAGTTTCTTTCTTTTTTTCCTGAACAGGGTAGTTTCTTTCTATACAGTTGGACATTTGGATTCTAATATTGCACATGGCTAGTGAGTTACTTTATATGCTGGGCATTTCAGTGAAAAGTCAAGACCAAATGCCCAACCCCCCTTACTGCTAATTGCTAACTAAGATAATCTGTCTACTCTATTCTCCGTATCTGTCTGATAATAGTTATCTGCTGTTTTTTGCTCAATTACTCAATATTAACAAGTTCATGCTTCATTCTGTAATTGGAAAGAAGGCTTACCACTGGCTTTATGAACTCTAAACATTCTTGGTAATATGTTCAATGTTCATTCATATTTCAGGATGACATGCTATTCAGGATTCTCTTACAACTTTTAGATGCACCACTCATTTTTCTAAAAATGTAAGTAGGAAAATATAGTTTGTTTACTGAAGCAAGGAAAAAGTTATCCAGACAATAGATGCTTCTAAAGTTGTGACCTTTTTGTCCAAACTTGCAGAGCTAACTTGGAAACTACTGAACTTGTTGGTGTAAAACTGTTCTCAAGCATTTTCGACCCAGTTCACCTTTTTCATCTGCTGCTTTTTCTGGTGAGTCGATCAAAGTGTTCTCATTGGTTTTTTAGGTCTGCTGGAGGCACAATGATTTCTGTAAGATAGCATCTTGACATTCAGTTCTTATTTATTTTGTGGTACAAGTGAGTGACTTTATTGTATGGGTTAATTATTTAGTGCTGTAACCATGATTGAGGACCTGGACAACCTTACCATTTGTAATTGGACATACAACAACAACAACAACAACATAGCCTTTTGTCCCAAGCAAGTTGGGGTAGGCTAGAGATGAAACCCAAAAGAGACGAGAAACAGGGAGACACATAAAGGGACATAAAGGGCACAAGACAAAAGAGGTCACGGTTCAGGCACGTTGATTGCTAATCTCCAAGCGCTCCTGTCCATAGCTAAATCCTTGGGGATATTCCACTCCTTAAGATCTCTCTTAACGGACTCGTCCCAAGTTAGTTTAGGTCGACCTCTACCGCTCTTTACATTATCGGCCCGCTTTAGAACTCCACTACGCACCGGCGCCTCAGGAGGCCTCCGTTGGACATGTCCAAACCATCTCAACCGATGTTGAATCAATTTCTCCTCAATTGGTGCCACCCCAACCCTATCCCGAATATCGTCGTTCCGTACTCTATCCCTCCTTGTGTGCCCACAACACCAACGCAACATACGCATCTCCGCTACACTCAATTGCTGGACATGTCGCCTTTTTGTAGGCCAACACTCAGCACCATATAACAAAATTCAGTACTTTAGGAATCATAGCTTTGCTCACCCATAGTACTTTCTTCTATTTGATCTTTCAATTTTTTCTCCTGTTTCACTCCATAATGCCTATTTTTGGAGTATAATATTTTTTTTGTTCATTGAAATTATTCTGCAGCTGCACTATGATCACATGGTACTTGTTGATTACCTCATATCTAAGGATGTTGGTGTGCATTGTGCTCGGTATCTATTAAGGTTGGTACCTATCTTACAATTTTTTAATTATTTTTGCCGACGTCTTCAGACGGAACGAGCGTCTTCTGAATTGTGACCTTTGACTTCTCTTACACACTTGCACAGGTGCTTACGCTTAGTTTCCCAGTCTTGGCTTGCTTTTGTTGATGGTTCTGTTTACTCAACAAAAATAGATAAGCTTGACTGTAAAAGGCAGAGGACTTCTGGGGATAAAGATAGTGACAGAGCCAGTGCAAGTAAACAGTATAAGAATGGTTCTGGTTGTGATAAAGAGGCCAAGAATTCACAGAAGCTTTTTCTTGATGCTAAAGAATGCCTTTATTCATTGAAGAGAACAGTGGAAGATCTGCAAAAGAAGGATTTGTTCCCTTACAATCCGAAGCCTCTTCTTAGAAGGTCTGTTATATGACCATGGTTTTTGTATGTTGTCTGTACTTCCGTGAAATCCTTTTCTTGTTCCTTCATTTGCCTCTTCAATTTCTTTTGGCATATCATCAGCTCAATGGCATTGTCAACCTAATGATTGAATTTGATATTTTGGCATATCAACTCAATGGCATTGTCAACCTAATGATTGAATTGGAAGTTTGGCACATCAACTCTATGGTATTGTCAACCTATGATTCAATTGGAACTTTTGGCATATCAACTCAATGGCATTGTCAACCTAATGATTGAATTGGAAATTTTGTCATATCAACTCAATGGCATTTGCCAGGCAGACATGTTAGCTAACAAAATTGTGGTAGATGATAACTCTTATTTGCTTGAAACTGAATCTTAATTTCCTGCTTGGACAGACAGACATGTTATTTTATCATCTGTTCATATGAATCATGCATATAGTTTGTTCTTGTAGCTTGGCCCGGTTTCAGGAGCTGTGTGAGCAGGGGTGAAATTTGAGTTACACCTAGTGAGAAAGCTACTGCTTGTAGAGTTGAAGAATGACCCTTTGGCAGATAGTTGTATTTCCATTATCGGTTACTCATGGCTTAGTTTGGTTCAATTGATATAGTTAGTAAAAGGGAACTGTGAATATATCTTCCAATTCATGATCTGGTCTCGACCTTGAGTCGTCTGCATCATACAGAGAAATTTCAGATGCTGCTACTTTTTTGCAAGTTGCCTGCTACTATGATGCTTTGGGCCATGCGAGGAACCTATCATGTAAGGCACCATTGTTCACTATACATTAAGTAGCATCATATCATGGTGGCACTTGCTTTCAATTATACATCAATCATTTTGTCCTGTGCTCTTGCCCAGGTCAATGTATGTGAACATGCTACGTCTTCAATCTCTGAAATCCTAAATACGCGGAATGGTGCATGGTTGCATGAGGTGGGCTTCGATCCATGACCTCAGAAAGATGAAGGGAAATGATCATCTGTATACTTTGGCGGTGTGTGCTGGGTTTGTAAATTGGAATGAGAATCAGACGTTTACTGAAACAGCCATTAGAATTTAGACTTACGGTTTTTAAATGTGCCTTGTCTCGCTATTATTTGTATTTGTACTAGGGAGACTAGAGAAGACAGCTGAAGCTGATCATGGGCACAGTTCACCAAGAAGAGTGTTGGCAGCGTATCCTTTGTGGGAGCGTGGGATTTCATTTGAGGTTGCCTTTTATTTTTGAAAGGCATTAGAGGTTGCTAGTTGAGCAATTTTGAACCATCAACTTCTTGTTGAACACTGATGATTCAGGCGGGGTTGTATAACCATGTACCTATTGCTTAGTGAACTCTAGAAATACATGTCTTGTCGGCATTGTAACTCAAATGTATCGTCCAAGTTCAATGGCTTTCAACCATAACTTATATCACTCATATTGACCTCTCTAGAAAGACAATCTGCTTTTCCTTGTAACAGTTCAAGGTGCCCATCTTGGCCCTTTTAATAATAAGGCCAAGGGAAAAGCAAAACCTAAAACAAATCGAGTCGGTCCCTGTCCTTAATCTTAACACGTATCCTTTGACCCAATTACCAATAAATAATCTTTTTCCTTTATGATTTTTTTCACGAAGGTTTCTGCTAAAATTTTTTAATGAGCAATATTAATATAAGAATATATGTAGTATCTACTATTTTCCTCACTGAGGATTCAAAAGAGAAAATCAAGGCATATTATGTCATATCTTTTATTTCTCATATAGGGTTGAGAAGGTACCAAAAAATATTTGTTCCTCCTCATATTTTCCTTCCCTTGAGTTTTTTGGGGAGGTTATACCTACATATCATACTATTGTTCTCTCCGATTTTGCTTATGGATTTTTTTTCCTTTCAAGGTTTTTCCATATAAGTTTACAGTGAGACAACAATCCATATATTCCATATCATTTTCCTCTTATTTTTTTTCTAATGGGTTTTAAATGAGTTTACTAACATATAAAAGCTTTAGTTTCTCCTCAATTTCTTTCCACATGGTTTTTAGAGAAGTTATCAATATAATCAAAGGATTATCAAATTAAGATTATAAGGAGCAAATTATCAAGGAGTCTTAGAACTAGTTAATCAGTGATCAATTAGCAGATGCTGGTGATGAAGCGGATTGGAATGCTTGGCGGACAGACAAAGCCTTCCATGGCAGCGAAGAAATGCTTACGACAATATCTTCATTGACCAGCTTAACCCCTCACATGCTGAGGCAATGCGACAACCCTTCCCTGACTCACAAGAAGAGCAGGCGAGGTGCCACAAAAGCTAGCGCGTCTGATCGCCAATGCCAATGCTGGTTATGTACCATGATTAGTGAGTAATAGCTCTTGATCTCCTTTTGCTAGGGAGGGCAGAGCCGATTTTATAACACTAATCCCTCTAGTGTGCCATGTTTGTAGCACGTCGTTGTAAATTTTACTATTTATCGATCTTAATATAAAGATGTGCAAACCGAAAGGGTCACCAACTGTCTCTATACTCTCGCGGAATCTTCAGTCGTCATCACCGCGTTTTTATGAGGAACCAGCGTATGGAGGCAAATGGACGCCGGCCAACGACAAAGGATCATCGCTAGATTTGCCAGGGGTGGTTGTCAGGACGACTCCGGGGGGAGACGGAAGGCGACTTCCGCCCACCCCTTCTGCCTCTTGGTACGTTGATATGAATAGTTCCCATAAATCCATATGAAGAAATTCTAGAATTTATATGAATAATTCCTCTAAATCCATATGAAGAAATTCTAATAAATCTCAAAGGCCCAATATCTGTGTTCTCTAATGGGCTTTAATGTTTAAATCCATATGTAGAGGTGGGAGGTGCAACATCTATTACTATCATATTGCTAATTGATGTGGAGGTAGAGTGTTTTCCTCCCTATATATACGTACCAATCCTCCTGGGAATAGACAAAAAAAATACTATTAGGAATTCAAGTTGGAAAATCTTAAGGTAGCAAAATAGTATTTTTCTCTTCTCGCTACTGCGCCGCCGCCGTAGTCTCTCCATCCCGATCGTCTGCATGCACCGGCGTTTGGGATAGCAGGTCTTTGCAATCCTGCACTGGGAGAAGGCGAATAAGATTTTTGAGAAGCGCTCTTCGCGCGACTACTCTCAAATCCTTCACGACGGCTCGTCTTCCGAAGGCTGCATCGGCACGCCGTCTTTGTCGTCGCCAGGCTCGAGGGATCGTCAACGGGAACGTTCCACCGCCGCTCATCGACGACCTCGACTTCGCTCCATCGTCAACGCCATCTGCATCTCCATCACCGTCAACTACATCTACAATCATCAGGTATCATTCTCGTGATCTAATCTTGTCGTTCATAATGTCTAATCTATCAAGCATACGTGCTATGTTTACAATCATAATCATGTTTATGCTTATACTATGCAATATGTTAATATGTCATGCTAGTTTACTGTACATACTTAATCTAGTTCATCAGTTTGTCATGATTTATATTCTGGTTTTAATCTAGAAATTGCCTAATTACTTAACAATCAAAAAACCTTATTATAGGTCTTTTTTAGAATTATCTATGGCTAGTTTCGCTGACGCGCTGAAGCCAGAAAAGTTTTCTGGTACGCACTTTAAGAGGTGGTCTGTCAAGGTCACTAATTGACTTACGGCCATGAAAGTTTTCTGGACGAAAGATGGCTTGCTCGAGGGAAATATCTCTGATGAAGATCAGAGAAAATTCCAAGAAGCCAACAAGATCTTTGTGGGAGCTGTGCATAATGTGTTGTCTGATCATCTTTTGATTCGACTCTGCACATGATAGATGCAAAGAGTCTGTGAGATTATCTGAACGCTACCTATGGTGCTTCAGATGCAGGCAAAGAGTTGTACATCATGGAGAGCTTTCATGACTACAAGATGGTTGCCAACAAATCAGTAGTGGAACAAGCTCATGTGGTTCAGCGCTTGGCTAAGGAACTTGAACTCCTTAAATGTGTCATACCCGATGAGTTTGTGGTTGGGTGCATTATTGCTAAGTTGTCTTCTTCATTGAGGAACTTGGCCACAAGTCTCAAACACAAGAGACATAAAATATCAGTTGAAAACCTGATAGCATCTCTTGATGTTGAGTAGAAGGTTCAGGTTAAAGACAACATTGAGAAGGGGAACGAGAAAAAAGCTAGCGCCCACTTCGTCCAGAGAAACTCACATGGCAAGAAAAAAGGAAAGTCTAAGCCTTTCAATGCCAAATCAACAACTGCCTTCAAGAAAAAGAAGAAAGACAAAGCAGAGTTGCCTTGCTTCACTTGTGGAGAGCTTAGCCACTTTGCTAAAGAGTGTCCGGAGCGAGCAGACCAAAAAGAGAAAGAAGAATATCAACCTCGTGACTGCTAGTAGTGCTGATGATGGGTATGGTAATTTTCCTACTGTACTATCAGTGTTTCGATCTCCAAGTTGGTGGGTTGATATAGGTGCTAATATCCACGTGTGTGCTGATATCTCTATGTTTTCTTCTTACCAGGGGCTCCAAGGTTCCTCCGTCCTGATGGAAAATGGCTCACATGCTTCTGTTCATGGTGTTGGCACGGTAGATCTGAAGTTTACTTCAGGAAAGATCGTGCATCATGTCCCTACTATTTACAAGAACCTTGTTAGCGTCTCCCTTCTTTTGAGAGATGGGTTTAAGGTAGTATTAGAGTCCAATAAAGTAGTAATGTCTAAGCATGGACAATTTATTGGTAAAGAATATGATAGCGGAGGCTTGTTTCGTCTATCTTTAGCAGATTTTTGTAACAAGTCAGTGAATCATATTTGTGGCACAATTAATGATAGTTCGAGTGTTTGGCATTCTCGCTTATGTCATGTGAACTTTGGTTTGATGTCACGTTTGTCTAGCTTGAGTTTAATTCCAGATTTCACTATTGCCAAACGTTCTAAGCGTCATAGTTGTATGCAATCTAAGCAACCTCGAAAGCCTCACAAGGCAGCGAAGGAGAGAAACTTGGCACCTCTAGAACTCATACATTATGATCTATCCGAGATGAATGGTGTGTTGACAAAAGGTGAAAAGAGATATTTCATGACTTTAATTGATGATGTAACTAGATTTTACTATGTTTACTTGCTGAAAACTAAAGATGAAACACTAGACTACTTTAAAATCTATAAGACTGAAGTTGAAAATCAACTAGAGAGAAAAATTAAACATCTAAGGTTAGATCGTGGTGGTGAATATTTTTTGATATTATTTGATGAGTTCTGTGTAGAACATGGTATTATTCATGGGAGGACAGCTCCCTATTCACCTGAATTAAACGGGATTGCCGAGAGGAAAAACCACACGTTGACTGACTTAGTGAATGCCATGTTAGACACAGCTGGCCTATCTAAGGCATGGTGGGGGAAGCTTTATTGACTGCGAGTCATGTCCTGAATAGAATTCCAAACAGAAATAAAGAGACAACTCCATATGAGTATTGGGTTGGCAGGAAACCATCACTTTCATACTTGCGCACGTGGGGATGTTTGGCGAAAGTCAATGTTTTAATTTTTAAGAAGCGTAAGCTTGGACTAAAGACTGTGGATTGTGTCTTTCTAGGATATGCTCACCATAGCATTGCCTATAAATTTTTGAATCTCGTGATGCTATATTTTTTTAGAATATATTCCCTATGAAAGATATGCGTAGCAATGCTAAATTTTCATCTGAATTAACTTCTCATTTTACTATACCAATCGAGTCTCTTGTTGAGTCATTTGAGCAACCACTTAAAGAAGTCCTTGAGGAGGATGACAATGAAGTTCCTATGAGGAACAAGAGACAGAAGATTGCAAAATCTTTTGATGATGATTTCATTGTATACCTTATGGACGATACTCCCACCTCTATTATAGAGGCATATGCATCTCTAGATGCAGATGATTGAAAAGAAGCTGTTCGCAGTGAGATGAACTCGCTTCTTTCTAATAGAACTTGAGAATTATCTGAGCTGTCATTTGGTTGTAAACCTGTGGGCTGTAAGTGGGTGTTCAAGAAGAAGCTTAAACCTGATGGTACTATTGACAAGTACAAGGCTCGGCTTGTGGCTATGGGTTATACCCAGAAGGAAGGCGAGGATTACTTTGATACTTATTTACATGTTGCTAGAATGACTACTATTCGAGTGCTACTTTCTCTAGCTACCTCATATGATATTCTCGTTCATCAAATGGATGTGAAGACAACTTTTCTAAATGGAGAGTTGGATGAGAAAATTTATATGGATTAGCCTGATGGGTTTGTAGTAAAAGGTAAAGAGCGCAAGGTTTGTAAGTTATTGAAATTTTTGTATGACTTGAAACAAGCACCTAAACAATGGTATGAGAAGTTTGACACGACTTTAACGAGTGTGGGCTTTGCCATAAACGAATCTGTTATATTATGTTTATATGTTGATGATATTCTAATTTTTGAAACAAACATAGATGCAATTAATGATGTCAAGTCTTTTTTATCAAATAGTTTTGACATGAAAGATCTTGGAGAAGCTAATGTGATTCTAAATATTAAGTTGATTAAGGATGAGAGTGGGATAAGTTTGTTGCAATCTCACTATGTTGAGACGGTCTTGAGCCGGTTCGGCTTTATGGATAGCAAGCCTTCTCAAACACCTTATGATCCTAGTGTGACATTAAGAAAGAACAAGAAGATTGCTAGAGACCAATTGAGGTACTCTTAGATCATTGGTTCATTCATGTATTTAGCTAGCGCAACAAGATCAGATATCTCTTTTTGCTGTGAGCAAGTTGAGTAGGTACATGTCCAACCCGGGTGATGATCATTGGCATGCACTTAAAAGGGTCTTGCGTTATCTTAAAGGTACAATGAGTTTTGTGATTCACTATTCTGGACACCCAACTGCGCTTGAGGGATATAGTGATTTGAACTGGATATCTGATATTGATCAGATCTACGCCACAAGTGGGTATGTGTTTACTCTTGGAGGTGGCACAGTGTCATGGAGGTCTTGCAAACAGACTATTTTTTATAAAATCAACCATGGAAGCAGAACTTACTGCTTTAGATATAGTTTCTGCAGAGGCAGAATGGCTGCGTGAGCTCTTGTTGGACTTACGGGTGGTTGAGAAACTAGTACCGGCTATTCTTATGAACTGTGATAACCAAACAGTGATTACTAAAGTAAACAGTGCTAAGGATAATGCGAAGTCAACAAGACACGTTAAAAGACATTTACAGTCTGTCAGTAAGTTGAGAAACTCCAGAGTAATTGCTGTGGCTTATGTGCAAAGAGACAAAAACCTGGTAGATCCTTTTACAAAAGGGCTATCACGGAATGTGATAGAATTTGCATCAAGGGAGATGGGTATGAGACTCATGTGAGTTTACAGTAGTATTAAACCAACCTTTTTGATCGGAGATCCCGTAACTAAGGACCTGTGAAGAACAAACTATTAGTAAACTGAGGAGAGTAATATATAACCCTCTCTAAGTGAAGATGCAATACTCTCAATGCGATGAGGCGTTGTAAGGCAAGTTGGCGAATGCCTTAATATGTTCTATTGGCTTTAACAAGCGAAGGTGCTGTCCTACAGAGCATTCTTGAAAGAACATACATATATGAACCCGACTGTAAAACGTCGCAGTCTATGAGATTTGGGTGATCTCTAGTAAGCTCATGAAGAGACCCGGGAGTACGACGTATATGCTTTACCCACAGGGAAGGCTACTGGTAGCCAGGTACTAGTTTTACTTGAAGTGAAACTCGTTTGCACAAAACTTGCAATTCAAGGCGTAGTCCATCGTTCAAGTTGTGAATGTGTGTAACTTGATGTTTTAGGCGGATGTTCAACTTAACAGTCTCTGCTGAAACACTAGTATATAAACAGTAGTGAGAGAAGAAACATATCTATAATGGGCAATTTAGATTTGGTGGGGGATTGTTAGAATTTATATGAATAATTCCCCTAAATCCATATGAAGAAATTCTAATAAATCACAAAGGCCCAATATCTGTGTTCCCTAATGGGCTTTAATATTTAACCCCATATGTAGTGGTGGGAGGTGCAACATCTATTAGTATTATATTGCTAATTGATGTGGAGATATGATGTTTTCCTCCCTATATATACGTATCAATCCTCCTGGGAATAAACACACACAAAAAAAACTACTATTGGGAATTTCAGTTGGAAAATCCTAAGGTAGACAAATAGTCTTCTCGCTACTGCGCCGCCGCCGTAGTCTCTCCATCCCGATCGTCTGCGTGCACCGGCGTTTGGGAGAGCAGGTCTCTGGAATCCTCGTCTTTGCGATCCTGCTCTGGGAGAAGGCGAATAAGGTTTTTGGAAAGCGCTCTTCGCGCGACTGCTCCCAAATCATTCATAACGGCTTGTCTTCCGAAGGCTGCATTGACACGCCGTCTTCATCGTTGCCAGGCTCGAGGGATCAACGGGAAAGTTTCACCGCCGCTCATCGACCTCGACTTCGCTCCATCGTCAACGCCATTTGCATCTCCACGACCGTCAACTACATCTACAATCGTCATGTATCATTCTCGTGATCTAATCTTGTCGTTCATAATGTCTAGTCTATCAAGCGTACGTGCTATACTTACAATCGTAATCATGTTTATGCTTATACTATGTAATATGTTAATCTGTCATGCTAGTCTATTGTACATGCTTAATTTAGTTCATCAGTTTGTCATAATTTATATTCTGGTTTTAATGTGAAAATTGCCTAATTACTTAACACGTTGCTTGGCTTTAATTTGGTTTATTAGATACTACTATTAGCTATCTGTGTGTGTCTGTGTTAGAGCTGAGCTAAACTATTTGCTGGGGTTCATCAAAATAAAAGCCTAACACTGAGTAATTTTGAAAAGCTAATAATTGTTACTCGGTAATCTGGGATCCAATCCGTGATATACATTTACAGCGAAACAGATGGAGTCTTTTGCATGACAAAATTTTCGGCAGCCCGGGCATAGCCTCCTAGCCAACGTCGCAATTCGGGTTTCAAAATTTGGGTTGATTAATGTCCAATGTGACGGCATAACTTTCATTATACTAGAAAGGGTCCGAGCGTCCATGTATATCTCTTATGACCATCTAGAGGGCGTCGTTAAAGCGTGTTGTATTGAACTTTTCATCTATCTTAATACAAAGACGTACAAATCTTTTGTGTGATCGAGAAAAAAGCATCATGAAAGCGAGTCGAAGTGTGTGTGTGACACTGTGACTGGCTGACTGCTCTCTGGTGCTGTGCGTGATATTTAGGATTTAGGGTTTCATTGGTTTTGGCCTTCAGTGGGCTTAGCAGGCCGTCAAGCTTTCAATCATATGGCCTGTTGGAATAGCGGCGAGGCTGCCAGGCTTTCAATCATATGACCTGTTGGAATAGCGCCGCTATGTAAAACGCAAGCTATGAAAATAGTGCCGCTATAGCGATGAAAATTGTCATAGCGAAAAAATATGAATAACTTAGACTACCCGTAGTGGATACTCTAAAACGATACTCTAAAGCTTTAGAGTATGAATATAGAGTAAAAACTGCTGCACTGGATACTCTAAAACGATACTCTATCCTTTCTCTCACTCTATATTTAGAGTAGTACTGTGCTTACTCTATACTCTGTAGTGGCGGACCCCGCTAGCTAAACAAAGGAAAAAATGCTATAACTCACAAACCAAAAATCCAAATTAAATTTCAATTGCACCATTAAATTCGTCTTAATAAATCCTTCAAAACTAGATCACACATAGATATATTTAGATAAAGTGACAAGTCGGTCCCACAGTGAATAGAATGGATAGAGGATAATATAGAGGATGGATGGGTGCGGAAGAATTGAGTATAGAGGAGAGAATCTTGCTGACTAGGACGTATAGAGGATGATATAGAGGATGGATGAGTGCGGGTAGTCTAAGCGTAAGCTTCTCCCGCCGCTATAGCTCCCGCTATTTTTTTCCATGCACTCTCGCGGAATCTTCAGTTGTCATCACGGCGGTGCGGCACTGGGCTCCCGCGTTTTTCTGAGGAACCATATGGAGGGAAATGGACGCGGCCAACGACAAAGGATGACAGGGTTAATTCGCTAGATCGCCAGGGGTGGTTGACAGTCGCTTGTCAGGACTCTGGGAGACTTTAGGCGACGACTTTCGCCCACCCCTTCTTCCTCGGCAAGTAGCTTGGCTTTAATTTGGTTTAGATACTACTATTAGCTATATCTCTGTGTTTGTGTTAGAGCTAAGCTGAACTATTAGCTGGGGATCCAAATAGAAACCTAACACTGAATAAATTTTAAAAGCTAATAACTGTTACTCCGTAATTCTTAGGGGGATCCAATCCGTGATATACATTTACAGCAAAACAGATGGAGTCTTTTGCATGACAAAATTAACAGCAAACAACGCCATTTTTTTTTTCCGGCACTGAGGACGTACAAACCCCGATCGAATTTCATTACTCGGAACGAAATTAAAAAGTGGTCTACTAGAAAGTACCGAACCCAAGATTCAACACGGGCCAAAAGACGCCTGGTAACGTCACTAGAAGTTCACAGAGAGGCCCAAGAACTAACAAACAACACCATTTAGTGAGGCTGATTATATCGTTGCCACCAGCGACATCATCCTTATATACAAGACTGATTTTCTTTTGACCCTCCTTATCGCTGGTAATTGCAGGGCAATTTGCTCCCATTGACGCGGCTCTGCAGGAAGCCAACAGCCACCAAATGTTTGGATTGTGGATGGCAAGCGTGGGAATGCCCTTTTTTCGAACGACTTGTGAGGTGGCCTGTGCAGATAGCGCTGGTAGATAGTTTTCTTTTATGGCTATTTTTTTGAACGACTATTTGTTTATAACTACCAACTTTTTGTCAAACTTTAAAACGCCCGTTCGGCGCCAACTTATAAGTTTTTTACCTAGGTGTTACAATATTCTGCTCTCTTCTCTGATTATTCTCGTAATTTCTAGGCCCTCTCTGTGAACGTGAGGGCTTTTTTTAACACTGTTGTATATAGCATATAATAGATAGATAGATAGCACGGGAAATGCTATCATGTGGATTATTATTAAACCAAGGGAGTCACAAACTCTTTTTCTCCGAGCAGTGACGACATAGGGACATACGATACTTCGACGAAGGTCCGGGCGTGCCCTAGCAGGGCCCTATAGCTAGTGCCCAGACTTCTCCTCGATGAACCTGTGCTCCCTAGCTCCTTCGCTCTCGCTATATATAGACGTGCCGTCCCTGCTACAAATGCATCCAGCAACGCGCTTCTCGAGTAGCTTGTTAGTACTACATTGCAGCTTCCACAATTTTTGGATTTGAAGGAGCTAGCAATCCTCGAGTCGCTAGGGGGCCTAGGGCATATATATATATGGCTGACTACGAAACACTCCCGGTCCCGGGAATGGGATTGGGAGGCGAACCCGCTCCTACAACAACCACGTTCATGAGGTGGAGTTGGGCGGATGCAGCAACGATAAGCATGATCAGTATCGTGCTCACGATCTTCTTCCCGAAGCTGATCCACCTCCAGCAGCAGATTTTCGGGCGCCGGGTGCACCGCCGCGTGCGGTGGCTCGCGGCGATTATCGACCCCGCGTGCGGTGACTCACCATCTCCCAGTACGAGGATGCCGGTATCATCGGCATGGCGATGACGGTGCACAGTGAATTGTACCGGGATGCCAAAGCCTACATCGGTGCCTCGTGCTCGCGCCGTGCGCGCCACCTCAGGGGCGAGGCCGCCAAGAACGCTGCCGATGAGCTCGTGCTCAGCATGGTCGACGGCGAGGAGGTGGCCGACGTGTTCGAGGGTGTCACGGTCTGGTGGACCGCGTACACCAACATGTTGAGCAGCGGTCAGGTCATTGAGGGGTACAAGCTCTACTACCAGGAGCACCACCGAGACTTCGTGCTCGACACCTACCTCCGGCACGTCCGGCGCGAGGGCCGAGCCATGAATCGCCAGCGGAAAATCTTCACCAATACCTCTGGTCGTGATGGTTGGGCGACCCATGTGCGGTTCGAGCACCGCAAGACGTTCGACAAGCTAGCCATGGACCCGGCGAGGAAGCAGGAGATCATCGACAACCTCGAGGCGTTCAAGAACGGGAAAGAGTACTACGCGCGCCTCGGCAAGCCGTGGAAGCGAGGGTACCTCCTGCACGGCCCGCCGGGGACGGGCAAGTCGACCATGGTCGCCGCCATGGCCAACTTCCTCGACTACGACGTCTACGACCTCGAGCTAACGTCGGTGAGCTCCAACAACGAACTCCGGAGGCTACTAGTCGCTACAAAGAGCAAGTCGATCATCGTGATCGAGGATATCGACTGCGTACTCGACATCTTAGGGGCGCGGCGGGACAAGATGAAGCCAGCGGAGGACGAGCACGGCGTCACGTCTACGAAGGCGGCAGCGCCCACAGGCGTACGCGCGGAGGAAAATAAGGTCGCCAGCGGCGTGACGCTGTCCGGCGTGCTCAACTTCGTCGACGGGCTGTGGTCGGCGTGCGGTGAGGAGCGGATCATCGTGTTCACCACCAACCACTTGGAGGTGCTGGACCCAGCGCTCATCCGGAGGGGCCGCATGGACATGCACATCGAGATGTCCTACTGCGGTTTCGAGGCCTTCAAGTTCCTTGCCAACTTGTACCTCGGCGATGATGTGGAGTCGCATCAGCTGTTCGGCGCCATCGCGGAGCTGCTGGGGGAGGTGAATATGACACCGGCCGACGTCGCCGAGAACCTGACGAGGAAGCACAAGGATGCTGCAGACGTGGACGTGTGCCTCGCTGGCTTGGTGAGAGAACTGGAGAAAATAAAAAAGGAAGCCAATATTGAGGGTGCTTAATAACCAGTTACCAGTTTAATGTGCGTGTACGTCTCGCACGTACGTACGTACGTAAAAAGGTCCAAATAAAAGCTGTGCTATGACCTCTACGTAAGTTAGGTGGCGTGGTGCTTGCATGAGTGGAGTAAGCCGTACGAATTACTCAAAGTAGCGCGCGTGTGTCTGTGTTTGTTGTTTATTTCTCTCTGTTGCAAAATGTACGTCGTATGGTAACCCTCAGCCCAATTGTTTCTTTTTGTCTTTGTTATCATATACGTTTCCATCCTTTGGTTTTGTTTTACCTTGCGTATACATGCCACAATCGTACGTGGATTCAAATAGCTGGGTAAGACATGCTAATGTGTCATTTATTATGATGATAAACAATTTAACCAAAGTCATAAACGGCAAAGCAACATGAAATACTCACCATCACTTTGGATCTAAGAGCTCACAAAATTATTGCAAGTTCTCGGTTCGGATTTAGGTGCAGCAATATACATCCATGATCTTGCATATATTGTTAGGAAAAAACTTTTAAGCTAAGCGAAATATGTTGCCCTTTAGCATGTGTGCCCTATGATGTGTTATATGAATTGCGCTACTGTATGAATGATTTAAATGGAATCCAAGAAATTGATTTATGGATTCCATTTTTCTTCTCGGTTGCCTTGACTGTATTCTTAAGACTGCGTTGACCAAGACATTTTTATCCAGGTTTTGGATTTCTCCTCCTCAATTGCTGATTTGTTTTCCTTTTTTTTCCCCTTTGTTCCTTTATAAAGTTACGTATATACTATAAAGTAGCAGAACTGTAACATGACTCCTTATATATATACGGCCGGGGCATTGACACTTGGTGAGCTTGGATGATTTAGTACATGTGTGGTTTTGTTCATGAAATATTTATTGGAAGCTAAAAGGAATAATATTGCAGCTCTCAAGTGAAATTTCCTTTTCCATCCTTATAAGATTACATATTTACATTACAGGGAAGTCCTAAACTGTGTATCACAGCCCGCTTCCAATGAATCCACATGAAAGAACTATTGCGGCACAGGCGTTTGAGAAAATTTCCATTTCTTTTCGTAAAAATTAAAAAAAGCCAAATTGATGAACATCAAATTCTTCAGGGATGAACCGGCTCTGAACATACTCAAACAGCTCATCATATTTCTCCTTTTTTCCCCTAGAGGAGCATCAAATTCAGTGCTAAATTGTTAACAAAAAGAGATAGCTTGGTCGTCTCCAAATACATACAGCAACATACTACATTACTACTATAACTGAAATCAAAAGAGATAGCTTGGCAGTCTCCAAATACATATAGCAACCTACTACTATAGTACTCTAACTGAAATCACTATCAGACTCTAGACATATCAACAGCAAAGTGCAAACTACTCCGGTTTAGGTAGCTCTCCCTTGACTTCAAGTCTTCCGCAAGTGTCTCCTCTGGTCACTGCCCCCATCATCTCTAGATTGGTTGTATCAAACAAAAAAAAAGATTTACTGATCAATCAATGGAGTCCCTTGACTTCAAGTCTTCCGCAAGCGTCTCCTCTGCTCACTGCCCCCATCACCTCTAGATTGGTTGTATAAAAAAAAATACTGATCAATCAATGGAGTCCCTTGACTTCAAGTCTTCCGCAAGCGTCTCCTCTGCTCACTGCCCCCATCACCTCTAGATTGGTTGTATCCAAAAAAAAAAAAACCCGATCAATCAATGGAGTCCCTTGACTTCAAGTCTTCCGCAAGCGTCTCCTCTGCTCACTGCCCCCATCACCTCTAGATTGGTTGTATCCAAAAAAAAAACCGATCAATCAATGGAGTCCCTTGACTTCAAGTCTTCCGCAAGCGTCTCCTCTGCTCACTGCCCCCATCACCTCTAGATTGGTTGTATCAAACAAAGAAAAAGATTTAGTGATCAATCAATGGAGTCGTTCCGTGACAAGCATATTGACATTAAAACAAAGCAGTATACTAGATAATAAGTGGCTAGCAACAAGGTTTAGTGTATGCTTGCTAGCTACAAAGTATCATAACATTGATGAACTAAATGCAGAACAAGTAGTAACAAGAGATGACCAAATTTAACAATAATTAGTGTGTACAATTCATAGGCCATCCAAAGTGTTAACTTCTGAGATACAGGACTATATAATTCAGTTGACAGGTACACCCTACAGGAGAGCAGATAGCTATAGACCTATAGTGGTAAACCCAAGAAGCAAAATCATATCACGAGACAGTTCTGTCATTTGGTTCAAGATTAAAAATAAATACACAGAGATCCAAGGAAATGCAACATGAATGCCTGAGACGCGCACAATATAATGACTTTCTGGTTCCGGACATATTTATTCAGATATTAATTGCCAGCTTTCGGCTTCAGTTGGGCGATGTAAGCAATCAGCAATATGAGGACGTAGGTCCCGAAAAGCTTGGTTAATTCCAGACGACCGTCGCCGAGAAGCGTCCAATCTAGATGAGAGCTGGTGTTCCAATCTCACAGGCTTTGAGGTGGGTAAAAATAATCTATCCGGCACAGTTCCACCACTGCTCTTCAACATATCATCACTTCGATATCTTGGAGTTGCATCGAACAAGCTGCATGGAAGCTTGCCAGCTGATGCAGGCGCCAACTTGCCGAATCTCAAAAAGCTCTTCTTGACTAACAACCGGCTGTCCGGAATAATTCCTAGTTCACTTGGTAACGCCACCATGATCCAAATATTAGCTCTTACAAGAAACAGATTCCAAGGGAGGGTGGCACCTGAGATAGGGAAGCTGTGCCCGTTTCAAGTCCAGATGAGTGCAAATCTGCTGCAAGCAGAGGATGAACAGGGTTGGGAGTTCTTCACGCTATTTACAAACTGCAACCGTCTTCAACTGATCGATCTACCCTTGAACAGGTTAGGAGGAGTGCTTCCTACTTCCATTGCAAATTTTTCAACACAGATCCAATGGCTCAGCATCGGGTCCAATGGCATATCTGGGGTGATCCCCTCAGGCTTAGGAAGCCTTGTCAACCTTAGCTACCTAGACATGGGTGGAAACAACCTGCATGGTGTGATTCCTGAAGATATCGCAAAACTTACAAATCTGCAAGCATTGCTGCTAGAAAATAATCAATTGTCAGGAAATATACCATCCTCCTTTGGCAACCTCACACAGCTGCAACTGTTTTACTTGTCAAACAATAGGCTTGATGGCCCCATTCCTAGAAGCCTTGGTAACTTGATAAACTTACCTAGCCTGGATTTGTCATCCAATCTACTCACGGGTTTTATCCCTACTGAGATCTTTGGCCTCCCGTTACTGACAGATTACCTATTGCTATCTGATAATTACTTATCCGGGGTAATTCCTACACAAGTTGGCAGCCTAAAAAATATTCAAACTCTTAATTTGTCAAAAAACAACTTTTCCGGAGAAATACCAGCTACATTCGGTTACTGTGCAAGTCTGATGTACCTTGGTTTGGCTGACAACTCCTTCACAGGTAGGGTAGGATCCACAAATCACTTAGTAATCTTAGAGGCCTCAGCACACTGAACCTCACAAGGAATGCCTCTTGTCAGGCAGAATACCGCAAGAGTTGGGAAATATCACTGGTTTAGAGGAATTATATCTGGCACATAATCATTTGTCTGGAATGATTCCAAAAGTTTTTGAGAGCATAAGTAACTTGGTTGAACTAGACCTCTCCTTTAATAACCTTTTTTTTTTACAACAACTCAAATATATATATAAGAAAGCAGCCAAATTACAAAACAACCCTCGAGAGAAGGTTGAACCACGTCAATACCCCCGGTGGGGCATCGGACACGTACAGCACCACGCGTCACTCGAGGACCGTAGTCGGAAGACACGTGTACAGGAGTCGAAGAAGCGTCGTCGCCACCGGAGAAGAGCGGAGCACCGGCGAGGGGCACCAGAGGCGTCACGGGCACATGGTCCCAGATGGACTGACCGAGCTGAGCGTCGGTAAAGCAGGGGCAGGGGAGACCTTGATGTCGAACTTCTCCAGCGCACCTCGGATGAATCTTAGACTGCCGATGGAGTATACGGAGTAGGCTCCCCTCGGAACCCACAATGGAGGCAGAACCGCCGGACCAGCGACGAAAACAACTACCACGACTTGTTGCAGATGAACAAACTTGGCACCAGGCTGCAACAACATAGAAGCCAGCTCCGTTCCCCACCTCCAAACAAGAGATGAGAAACAGACCCTCCAACTGTAGGGGCTGGATTGACCCTCAAATCGGCCTTCGGAGGGGCCAAAAACGAGGAAAAGAAAACCAGATCGACCACAACAGCAGGAGGAGGAAACATCCACAAGCTGAGGAGAGAGATTATTGTAGTAACCTCGTCGGCGCCGACGAGCACGACGAGGTGGAGGCTGCGGAGACCGAAGACCCGCTGAAAACCCATCCGGGCAACTCTCTCGATAACTCGAAGCTGCTAGATCTAAAAGTCTAATACTAGGTAAAAGCTAATACAAGGACTACAGGGGCCGGCCCGCCTCCCCTCGGCACCGGCGCGAGCGCCGGCGGGAGAAGGGAAGGGGACCGGAGGGGCTCTTCCGCTTTCGACTCTGTGCTGGGGACCGAGCGAGAGGCGTGTGGGATTGATGGTGAGGTTCCAACCCACGGGGTGTTTGCTAACATGACTGGATTCTCAATGGTTGGAAATGATGGGCTTTGTGGAGGCATTCGAGAGCTAGAATTGTCTCCATGTCAGGATGTGCCACATAAGAAGCGGCATCATGGACTGCTCAGGGCTGTGCTTCCCATTGCTGGCACTATCATATGCATATCTCTTATATTGTTTGTGCTCTTTCTGAAGTGGAAAAGAACACCTGGCAAGACAAAAACTAATAGCCATATTGGGTTGGCAGACAAGTATCCAAGAGTTTCCTACCATGAATTGTTTGAAGCTACTGATGGATTTGCACCCACCAATCTGGTAGGTGCAGGAAAATATATGGTTCTGTATATAAAGGAAGGCTGTCTCTTCCGGCACTCAGAAATGCTGCTCTAGCTGTCGAAGTGTTCACTCTTCAGCAATCTGGTTCTTCAAGAAGTTTCTTGGCAGAATGTGAAGCTTTGAGACAGGTGAAACATCGAGATTTGATCAGTATCAATACCTGCTGCTCTAGTGTTGACACTAGAGGCAATGACTTGCAGGCACTAGTATTTTAGTTCATGCCCAACTACAGCCTGGATAGGTGTCTGCATCGGCAAACGGATGAGCAGCTGGCACAAGTTAAATTTAATCCAACTCTTGAATAATGCAGTTGATGTTGCTGATGCAATAGATTATCTTCACAACAATAGTCGGCCATCAGTCATCCATTGTGATTTGAAGCCTAACAACATCCTCCTTGATAGTGACTGGACTGCTTATGTTGCCGACTCTGGACTTTGAAAACTGATTGGTGAATCCATGACCATATCTAGAGATATGTATATAAGACATATTGTAGGTTGGCAATATATATGAGATCCACACCTCCCTAACGGGTGTGAGGTGTTATCCTATTGTTGTACACGGTATCAGAGACCCAGGCCCTCTTCTCCTTTGCTCATAACCTCTCCTCTGCTCTAGCGCCCGTGCGGAGTCCCGCGCGTGCTCGCCCTCGCCCCCGCGCTGTTTGTCTCCCTTCCTCCCCTCCGTCCGCGTGGCTTTGCCGCGTACTGTTTCCCAAGCCCGCGGCGCATCGGTCTCCCGCTCCCCTGCTCGTGCGCATCCTCTCTACGACGACTTAAGGTTAAGGTTGTTGGTCGCAAGTCTCCTCTGCTTCCGACGACTCCAAGTCATCGGTCTCAGTCTGCCCTGCTCCAGCATCTCCTGGTCTCCCCCAGTGGCGGACCCAGAATCATTTCATTGGGTAGGCATACAGTATAGGAACAGTGCTCCACAATACGCTACAGTTCTCGCTACAGTGCTCCGTTACCTTGGTCGCCGTAAATCTAGGGTAGTCCTGAGCCTACCCAGAACACAGCTGGGTCCGCCACTCCCCTGCTTCTACGGCGCCACACGCGAGGAAGAGCGTCGTGCGCGAGGTGAGGTCGAAGGGCCCCGTGAGCCACAACCCGGCCTGCTTGGCCTGGCCGCGTGGAGCCGCCGTGCCCTTCGCCCAAACCCTAGGCGCGGGCTCTCCTGCACGTGGAACTGCCGCCGCCGTCTCCCGACCCGTAGTACGCCGTACACACCTCTCCTCCGTGACGGCGAGGTTGAGCAGTGCGAGGAGCGCGTCCTCCCCTGCGGGGCCGGCCCTGATTTTTTTTTTGAGGCCCGGGGTGAAACCATAATCCGGGGCCCTTTATACATACATGACATTGACAGTACTAAATGTCAATCTATATATATAAACTCTTAACTGCAGATACAATATCAATATTCATATGAAATAATTCATAAATATTAAATTATCTTATAAATTCCTATATTAAATTATCTTAAAAATTCCTTCTAATATTCCTCGATGCGAAGTCATTGATGATGGTATCAATATCGATCTTATCCAACAATCGCTTCTCAATGCATAATGTTGCCAAACCATTTAACCTCAATTTGAGAAAGTTTTATTAGGCATGTCTCATAAAGTGCTCTGTCTCACACAAAGTTATGTCACTTTGTTGGAAACATGGCATCCGTTATATCAACAAAGTTTCAAAATAATAGTGGTAGAACTCATCAATCTCTACAACTCCATATGATCTCAAATTCGATGCAAATTACTAAAACAACATTTCATTAAGGATTACATAGTTTATGATATTCTAACTATGATGGCCTCATCGTGATCACTCCGGAGGTAAGCAGGTTCGTCACCCTCTTCAAGGATAGGTAGGGTAATGCCTGCCCTAAAAGGAGCCATTTCTTGATAACCTTTGTACTCTTCTTCGTCCGCCACTCCTTCAACACCGACAATCTTCCTTTTGCCTTGCATGACTACTTGTAGTCTTCCCTTTGTATTGTTATCCCTTGCATAGAAGATTTGCAAAACATCCTTTGCAAGGACGAAGGGGTCATCTCTGTATGCGGTCTTAGATAGATCAACGGTAGTGAACCCATCATTGTCGGTGTTGATTTCATCTAGCCGGACCCACTGGCAACGGAAAAGAGCGACCTTCAACTGTCGTCCATAGTCTAGCTCCCATATCTCATCTATGAAACCATAGTATGTTGCCTCCACCGTGCCGTATTCATCGTGGGCGTCGAAACGAACAACACTATTTTGGTTGGTGCTCTTTCCATCCTGTTTTTTTTGTGTAAAATGTAAAACCATTTATATCATAACCTTGGTACATCATCACCGTAGTCGAAGGTCCGGGAGCTAAGAGATCTAGTTGACATCCCGTCACCATTCCTAGCCTGCGGCGTCGAAACCAGTCACCGAATTCCTCCTTATGTTTTTTCTCAAGCCAAGCCTGTGACCTACCGATGTGCTTACTTTGCAGTAACTGCTTGTGCTCATTAATGTATGCCATCACACCGTCGGCCTACTGGAGAACAGCGAAGTGTGCCTGTCTGAAGGAAACCACTTTGACTATTTTGACAGCTTTCTCACCTATCGTTCCTTTGCCCCCTAGTCTTCCATCGTGACGAGATACTGGAACTCCGACCCAATTGATGTCCATATAATATGTGCAGAACTCAATGACCTCCTCCGTTGTCCATCCTTCTACCATGCTCCCTTCTGGTCTGAATCTATTCCTAACATACCGCCTAAAAACTTTCATCAACCTCTCGAAAGGAAACATCTGGTGTAGGTACATTGGGCCAAGGGCTTTAATTTGGTCCACAAGATGAACAAGTAGATGCACTGATATGTCGAAGTAAGTCGGTGAGAAATGCATCTCAAGCCTGCATAGAATCTCGGTTATCTCCTGCTTCAGCTAGTCTAGCTTGGCCCCTTCAATGACCTTTTCAGAGATCGCGTTGAAGAACGAACACAACTTTATGATTGGGGCACGGACCTTGTCAGGGAGGATACCTCGCAGGGCAACTGGGAGTAGCTGAGTCATAATGACATGACAGTCATGGGCCTTCATACAACCATAGTTAAACTTAAGTTCTCTCATGTTAACCAGCCTCTTCGGGTTCGCACAGTAGCCATTTGGCACTTTGAGATCATTGAAGAAAGAAATAAGCATGGCCTTTTCTTCCTTTTTCAGTGTCCATGATGCCACCGGAAGTTTCAAGTGGCCATCCTCAAGAGTTATTGGGTGCAACTCCTTCCTGAGGCCCAGGTGTTGCATGTCCAAGTGTGTCGCGAGAGAATCCTTTGTTGTTCCCCTGGTGTTCATCAACATGTTAAGTGTGTTACCGCACACATTTTTAGTTATGTGCATTGGATCAAGACAGTGACGTACACTCAAAAGTGGCCAATAAGGTAGTTCCCAAAAGATTGATTTTTTCTTCCAGATACTACCGGCTGGCGCTGGTACTGCACCTTCCCCCTTCCCAAGGACAACATCTATGAGTTTGCTTACTTGTTTAAGTATCTGTTTCCCGTCTCGATACTTTGGAGGTCCACGTTTCTCAGTAGTCCCATTAAAATCTTTTCTATTCCTGCGGTAAGGGTGATCCCTTCGTAGGAACCTACGGTGTCCCATATAGACCATCTTCTTGTTTTCTGGTAGATGTATAGCATCAGTCTCGTCCAAGCACTTGACACACCCAGTGTATCCTTTTGTCTTCTCTCCAGACAAGCAACCTCGCCCTGGCAGGTCAGTGATTGTAGCGATAAGTATAGCCTTTATCATGACATGTTCTTTTTTGTACTCATCCCAAACATCCTTCACACCCATCTCCCACATCTGTAGTAGTTCATCGATCACTGGTTGTAGAAGCACATCGATATCATTATCAGGTTGTTTTGGCCCTTGGATTAGTAGTGGCATCTGGATGTATGACCGTTTCATACAAAGCCAGGGTGGAAGGTTGTATATACATAGCGTCACTGGCCAAGTGCTATGATTGCTTCTAACCTGGTCAAACGGATTCATCCCATCTGTGCTCAAACCTATCCAAAGATGCCTTACCTCTCCACCGATGTTCTTATAGAACATAGTGTTCATAGTCCTCCAGTCCGACCCGTCGGCGGGGTGCCTCAACATTGTATCTTTCTTACGCTCTTCGCCATGCCAACGCAACAGTTTGGCTGACTTTGCATTTGCAAACAACCTATGCACTCGTGGAGCTATAGGAAAATACCATACGACCTTTATGGGCCCTCCTCTAGTCTTGCTTCCCTGATTTGACGGCCCTTGCTTGTATCGGAGAGCTTTACACTTGGGACATGCATCCAAGTCTTTGTATTTTTCTCCACGGTACAATATGCAATCGTTGGAACACGCGTGTATTTTCTCAACCTCGAGGCCGATTGGGCAAATCATTTGCTTGGCCAGGTAAGTCTTTTCTGGTAACTCGCTACCCTTCGGGAGCAGTTTATGTAGTATACCTAACAAGCTATCGAAGCCTTTATCACTCAATCCATTCGTTGATTTGAACTCTAATAGCATGATGTTGGCTTCCAGTTTGCTAATTGGGCAGGTCAGATACAATGGTGTTTTTGCATCCTTTCTCATGATCTCCAGTTTTTTCAACTGTGTAGCACTAAGGAATCCGCCATGCACATCATGTAGAAACTATGAAATGCCATCATTTTCCTCTGTGTCGTCAACTAATGTATTCCTAAACACATTATCGTTGGTAGGCACAGGTACTGTGTAGCATTGGTAATCATCAATAGGCAGAAATGCGTTTAGGGATACGCTAGGCATGGGCACATCATCATTGTTTTCTTGTGCAACATTTTGACCAACCTCCTCATGCAAAGTCCATATCGTGTAGTCTCTCATGAACCCCCTGGTAATCAAGTGCAATCGTATATGCTCCATGTCGCCCCATTTTCTCATATTCTTGCAATCTTTGCATGGACAGAATATAGGCTGTGAGTCCCCAGCATTGGCTCTAGCGAGCTTGATGAAATCGTCGATGCCCGTCAAGTACCGTTGGTCTGTACATGACAGATCGTACATCCACCCTCGATCCATGTCTGCACAGGTAAAATGGGCCGGGCAGAGGAAACATAGGAAAGTTTTAATAAGAAACAATTATTGCACAATATTGAAGAACAATTATTCTACTCCATGCAACATAAAAATGGAGACACTAATTTAAAAAAGACTAAATTTGGAGACATGATCATGAATAACAATGTAGCTCCAAACAATGACCATATAAATTAAAAATCGCAGCCCCATAAAAAATAATTATTGCACAATATTGTAGAACAATTATTCTACTCTATGCCACATAAAAATAGAGACATTAATTTAAAAAATACTAAAATTGGAGACATGATCATGAACAACAATGTAGCTCCAAACCAGTGGCGGATGCAGGATGATAATCAAGGGGGGGCTAAAAACAATGGAGATGTTGATTTGCATGAAGATTTAATGGTTATTTGAGATTTTTGCTACAATGTTTCTAGTAGTAAATCAAGTCATTAGGAGGGCTGGAGCCCACCCAGCCCCCTGTAGATCCGCCACTACTGCTCCAAACAATGCATTGTTTGGTGACACATGGGTTAATTTGCTTATCAACATTGTAAAAGAATCTACTCTACTCCTAAGAACCAATTATAACATCACATACTAACAATGCATTATAGCCATGAATTAGAAAAGTGCTCTGTAGAAGAATGGAGAAATAAGAATGAGAATCAAGCATTATAGCCATCAAAACAAAGCTAATTAAGCAACAAAATCGAAGGAATAGAGGCTGGTTACTAACCTTAAAGCAAAAAGATCAAGCCATTCTTTCAAATCCAAGTGGTAGCTTCATGGATTTGGACGACCGCAACATTGGAGGGAGTGGCCCAAACGCGTGGCTCTGTTCTCGGGATAAAAGAGTGGAGGAAGAAGATGACGGCTACAACCTTTTTATGCTGTCAGGCTCATCACTGTCGGTTCTATCCTAGAACCGACAGTGATAGAATCAAATCACTGTCGGTTCTTAGCTTGAACCGGCAGTGATAAGTGGAGTTGTCATCACTGCCGGCGGGAGCACAAACCGACAGTGATAGTTGTCATCACTGCCGGTTCTCGCACCCCCCAATTATTTTCTAGTTGTCAGAGCCTAGAACCGACAGTAAAGGGTCATCACTGCCGGTTGTCCTAATTTCGGCAGTGATGTGGCCGGCACTGATGACTGAATCTGTAGTAGTGTGAGTTCATAAAGTAGCGGAAGCATAACACACGCATTTAGTTCAAATACTACTGCCAGTCTTACAGATCAACATCCCACAAAAGCATTAAGGAAAGTAACTAACAGACGATCACGCTCGAGTGATCTAGTCCTCGTCACCCGCGGGGTGGAGGCATCTCTTGCAGAAGCCCTGATAAAGCATGTCATCTGCAACAGGAGGGAATAAACCCTGAGTACGGGAATGTACTCAGCTAGACTTACCCGTCGAAACGGAAAATAAGAGACACCAAGGATCATTCAAGGCTTTCATAAGTGGAGCTGGCTAACATCACCTTTGCGGAAAAGCATATGTAATTTAAACTCTTTTAATCTGTACTAGCAGTTATTTTAGCATTACCTATCATCTATCTTAGCACATGTACTACACATTCACTTGATTATAATCAAACAATAATCTTATTATATCCATAGCAGGTATAAATTTGCGGCAACATTATATCATTTGCTTAACCATCTGTTCAATTTAATGAGATCTACGTTGCCGCTGCTCAAGTCAAGTGCTCACTAACCGAGAGCGACGACGATTCGAATCGAATTCCTATCCAGCTGGAGGGGTATTTCTAACACTCACCGCGCAGGCCCCTGCTAGGGTCGCACAAGCCACCTTTCGTACAATTCAGGAGTCACGGGTCCGAATGATGCCGCATCTCCAAGGGAGACACTCTACCAAGTGCTAGGGACTCTAACCCCCCTTGGTCTCACGCTAATGTCCCCAAGCACATCATTACTCTCCTCTAAGATGCGACCTACCATTCGATTCCCGGTCTGAACCGTATTACTTGGCTTCGCGGTCGGAACAACTTATCCGACCAACTAAGTGTTAGACTGCGTTCAACATGACTCAAGGACGTACAACGAATCGGTCCTTAAACGACTCAGACGGGCATAGCTTCGCACCCAAGACGTGAAGTGTCTTGTGGCTGCACTATCGAACTCCCGCCCGGTCTCCAATTCATTTTTAGGCATGGTTCCTTCCACGATAGCCAACATAGCCACTCGTGACCCATTCCTACATCTCGCGGATGACCGGAAATCACCCGACTTCTACCGGACTAAGCAGGGCTAAGCATTAACACGTGGCTAAACCTAATTTAGGGTTTAAGTATGATATCTGGACAAGGACATGTATAATGCAACAAGTGTTTTCACATAACTCCTACAACTTAATGCAGTAAACAAGTAAAAGTACTCAAGATTGATATATAAAACAATTGGGTCAACATGCACTGGGGCTTGCCTTTGAGGAATGAGGACAGGCGATGATCCGGGCACTCAGGCAGATCGTCTACGGGAACTCCTTCGCTGGCTGGGTCCTCGGGTTCCCTCGGCTGCTCCTGATCCTCCTCCGGAACACCTATTGCATGAATGCACAATAAATTTTATGGATGCATAAGAAGGAATGCAGCATGCTCGGAATGGAATGCATTACAGAAATTCCTAATGCTCTATTCAAATCACTTCAATAATAAGTGCAAATCTCTTCTCCGATAGAGAAGTACTTACCTAATCTACACAACCTAATGTATAAACGTTCCTCTTCAGTTAAGACCCTAACACCTAAAAATCACAAGAACAACATTACTTAGGTTACCACCATCCAATCATAAAATATCGCAAAACACCGACAGCAGCTAAGTATTTCTATCACAACTGCAGATTCAAAAATCCAAATGACATGATACAAGACAATCTGGAAATATTATGAAATGCTCTACAATTCACTTTCAGACCTCAACACTTAATTCCAAAGTTTACCTGGTCGAAATTCTAAAGTTCCAGAATTCTGTCCTCTCCAAACAGAGAGCAGTCATTTCTGGACAGCCACTTTAAACAGCTTTAACTCCTAGACTACTAGGCCAAATTCCACCAAATTTTGACACAAGCTAGTTTAACCAGTTTACTACCACTTTGGTATTCACAAGTTTACTAGCAAACCCTTTTATCAAGGTTCAAATCCAAAAATGCTACCAGCTGTCCAGAGAACCTAGAGATGTGAAAATAAAATATTTATTCATGTGTCAAACTACCCTTATGACCAAACTAATGATGCTACTAGCTGACACATGACCCAAAACCACCAGGAAGTAGGGTATACCAACCCAAAACATTTATTTCAACCCCTTTCTTAATTTACTTAATTAATTAAGTGAGAAATTAAACTCGTATGCAACTGCTTAGAAAAATTCTATAAAAAGTACAGGAGGCTCTCTGACCTACTAGGAGGCTACTGTAAACATTTGAACTAAAGTTATTCACAGAAACTCCCTACACAAAATTCACAAGCCAAAAAGACTGATTTTTGCATAATTAATAAATCTCATTGAAAAGTGTCAAACAACAGAAACCATATTTTTCTTAGCAACCTTAGGGTACCAGGACACTCTCCATAAAATTTCATGAGCATTGCACCTATAGAAAAATTACTAAAATTCATTCAAGTATTTTATAATATAATATGATAGTATTATAACTTGAAAAGTACTTAAGTACTAGTACTCAAATTTCTACCAGAGCTAGCACAAACATAAACTAACCTACCCACCAAATTTTATAATTTTTGAAGCAATACAACTCAAGTTACCCATTCAACAAGTTTGCATTCAATTTAAAACACATTTCAAAACCCTAATTACTTCTTCTAGAAAATAAACATCACACATGTATTTGATATTTTTCCTAAATATTACACTTCATAGAGAGTCCAACAAAATTTGAATCACCTCAATTGGATCTATAATTCATGAGATATGGATTTTACAAAGTAGCAAGAAAATCTGTGAATTAAATAGAAGAAAAACACAAATTAAATCCTAAACCGCTATTGGGCCGGCTACTTCGCGCACGGCCCGCTGTCCCGAGCGCGGCCTTGCGCGGCTGACACGGCCCAACCACGTGTGCGGCCTACGCGTGCGACTGCCAGGCGGGGCCCGCTAGTCAGAGGGACAGGGAGCAGGGGAGCGACGGTGCCGGCAGAGCTCACCGCCGGTGGGTCGGCCGGCGAAGCCGAGACCACCGTCACTCTCTTCTCGTGATCCCGAACCGAGGGAGGTGCTACGGTGGACCTAGGTGTGGCTGGGGCACCCGTGGCCGGTCAAGGCGGACGGCAGGGTTACGGTGGCGGTGCGCCGGCGACGGCGAGCCTCCACTGCCTCGACTAAGCATCGTATGAGCCTCACGAGGTCACTAGAGAGCTAAGGGAGTGAAAAGGGAGGGACGAGAAGGGGTCTAGCTACCCTGACCATGGCGGCCTCGAACTCCGGCGAGGTCCCGCACATGGCCGTGGTGGCGAAATCGGCCAATGCGGCCTCACCTTCGCTCAAACAATCCAAGGAAGGAGTGGAGAGGGTAGAGGAAGGCGCTGGGGTGCCGCTGACGGAAGGAATTGGGTCAAGGCGCGATGACGACGGCGCACGAGCGCGAGGAAGCACACAGCGGCAATGGCGCCTCGGTGCTCCGCCCTGGCTCGGAGAGGGCGAGAGAGAGGGGCAGGGGCGCGAGTGAGGGTGAGTGCTGGCTTCGTGGCGCCCTTGAAGACCTCGCGGCCTGACTGGTGGGGCCGCGGCCGGCGTACGGCCGCCACCGTGCATCCACGCATCGGCGCGGGCCTTTGGCCGGTCGGCCACACCGAGGCCTGAAACTCTGAATGGAAGCCGACAATAGTGACTGACAGGGCAACTTCGTTGATGATTAACTCCTAAACCAGCTCGAGTTAGCAGAAGATGATAATATCAAAATTATAGAGCTACATGAGTACTGCAACTTTGTCAATTGACTCATGGACTGGTTCAGCATGGTTTGAGAGTTATAGGTTTCCAAAGTAGGGTACTGTGAAACGGTTTTCAGTTTAAGACTTACTGAAAATTGCTAAGTCATAAAACAGACTTGTGGGCCATTTTTGAGCATGTTTTGGTTATTTTCATGAGATGTCCATATTAGAACTTTTGTTCCTTATGAAATTCTCTACTACTTTGCTTAAGGTTGCTCCTCCATGCAAGATCTCTAAGATGGACTTTTTAAATGGTCAAACCAAAGCATTCTAGGGGTCAAAACCTAGTCAACAACATTTGGAAGGACAATTTGGTCATTTTGGTCAACATGAACATTGTTCCACTACTTACCCTAAATGTAATTAAGGTGTTATAAGATCTAATTAGCCACTCTACACATTGGTTACACAAAATTCCTAGTGTCACATAAGTTGAAACAAGCAAAACAATAATTCCACCAAAATGTTGCAATATCATGTTGCACATGTTTCATGAGTGTGTTGCATAGCACTTGCTAAGCATGTTTCACTAAAGTGGGTGACATGTCTCAAAAGGAAGTTGCACATGTTGCACTTGGGTGTTGCACACTACTCCATAAACACACATGAAATATAAACACATGTTGCAATGTTTCAAAAGCATGTTTCACATATTATAAGCTCATGCATGAATGAATTATGCTCAAGTTCATGAAATGCAATGCAATTAAGGAAGCCAAACACCTGAGGTGTTACACTATTAATAAGTATGGGCTCTTATGAAAAAAAATCGTGTAGTAAGAGTTAAAGTATCTTAAATTGAATATATAAACATACTCGAACTGATAAATTAGTATGCACATGTACGCAATATGGTTTATTAAAGATAGGAGTAAGTACACGCGCGTGTAGAAAAAATGCACCCTATATATATAGAGAGAGAGATAGAGAGAGAGAGAGAGAGAGAGATTTGGTGTGGATGTTGGAAAGAAAATGTTGGTGCATTGGTAGTGTAGATAGATAAACCATGGTGGAGGTAAATGGACACCGGCTAACGATAAAGGATAATGGGTTAGGTTGCCAGGACGGTCGGTGCGGTCCCGTGTTGTCCGGACCTGGACAACATGTATTTTGAAGTTTCACTAACTGTAGAGATGAAGATTTGATCCAATCAGTGCGAATGATTGTCGATCGATGGATATACATCTACAGTGAAACAGAGGGATACACTTGCACGAAATAGGGGCAAGATTGCCGGGTTGGAAGGGAAGGTTCCTATCCATGTCGGGCAGAGAAACTTTAGTTAAGACAGTCCTCTCATCATAGCCCATCTATCACATGACAGCTTTTCCTGAACACAAATGGCTAATCCAAAAGATCGATCGTTTACGAAGGAGTTTTCTATGGAGGGGCGAAACTCCAGACAAGGTTTACGGTGGGCACTCTCTGGTGAACTATCCAATGACATGCTGGCAAAAAACAAAAGGTGGGCTTGGGATTTTAGATCTAGAACGTTTTGCGAGGGCACGAAGATTAAGATGGCTATGGTTCAAATGGAAGCACAAAGATCATGCGTGGAATGGACTAGAGTTACCGTGTGATAGTAGGGATCACTGTGAGCTGTTTGCTGCTTCCACGGTGGTGACAGTAGGGGATGGAAGGACAACATGATTTTGGACATCATCATGGATAGACGAGAGGACAGCAAAATCTCTTGCACCGTCCTTATTTCAAAAAGCAAAGAGAAAAATTATCAGTCCAAAAGGCACTTCAAGATAATCGGTGGATTTCACACATCCTTCCCATTCAAACGGCACAAGAAATCCGGGAGTATGTAACATTATGGGAAAAAGTACATGGAGTTACATTACAAGAAAATAATGATGACTCAATACGATGGCGTTGGACAGATGATGGGGAGTATACGACTAAGAGTGCATACCAAATCCAATTTGAAGTTTCATTTAGCAAACTCAGACTAACGCCAATTTGGAAAGCGGGGGCGGAGCCTAAATGCCGCTTCTTTGCTTGGATACTCCTTCACAAGAAGATACTCATTGCCAACAATTTATTGAAGCGCAATTGGGCACATGACCCAATTTGCAAACTATGTGGGATCGATCCAGAAACACCAAATCACCTATGTAAAGATTGCCCCTTCTCGAAGTAAGTTTGGTCATATTTAAAACAATGGCTGAATCTTTCGGTGCTCGACTCCGTGGGAATGAATGGATCGCTACACAATTACTGGCGCAAATGTCGTGCCAAGTTTCAAAGAAGACAAAGGAAAAACATAGGTGGAACGTTTGGAAGGACCCTTTTGTACACGCAAGAGAAAACACGGTTGTACTGTTCATCATTTTTGGAGCCGTTCACGTACGATTTTACTGTACACGCGATTTAAAAAAAGGGCCGCGGCGAAGCGCGCCATCCCGTCCTAGTAACAACAAACAACGACATTTAGTGAGGCTGGTGATATTGCTGCCGCCATGTCACGCTGTGACCTCACTGGCTCATCCTAATAAGACTGATATTTTATTGCCCCTCCTTGTTGCCGGTAACCACGTACAGGGCAATTCACTCGCTAGCTACAGCGCGGGAAGCCATGCAACAACAAATAGATGAATCGATTCGCTTGCGCACGGAAAGTGCGGGAACACCATGATACATCAAACCTTGCCAACACGGTTTATATATATTAAGGACACAACTAGGGTCCACGTGCGCAGGTGGAGTCGACTACGCTCGCACGCTCCTTATCTTCTACCTCGCCTCTCCCCTCTCTCTCGTTCTTCTTCTACCTGCCGACGGCCTCTTCCCCGCCCTCCACCGCCGGCAGTCCCTCCGCCGTCTTCCCGCGCGACCACTGCCCCAGATCTGGCGTTCGTCTCGCTCCCCAGTCACCGCCTACCGTCCCGCCATCCACCGCCCCACCGGCAGCTGCAGCCGTGGAGCTCCGGCGAGACCCTACCACCGCCGGCGACCACCTTCCTTCCCCTGCCCCCTACCCCCTCCCGCATGCAGCCATGGCGAACTCCGGCGAGCTCCGCCGAAGTCCGGCCATGGCGCCCCCGCCCCGACCTGGCCTAGCCGCCGCTACCGCCGCCAGCTACCCTAATCCGCCCGCCGGCCATCCCCACCACCTGACCTACCTGCCTCCCCCCGCCCGGCCATTCTATAGCTCGCCGGAGTTGGAAGAGATGATAGGGAGTGCTCACCGGAACCCTAGCTTAGAGCTCGCCGGAGTTGGAAGAAGGGGGCGCGGTCGTAGTCACCGGAGTTAGGGAAGAAGGTAGGGTTGGGGCGGAGCGTGGCGTGGCGTGGGCGTGGTCGGGAGCGGGGCGTGGCCTCCGGCGGGAGCACATTGGGGAAGAAGTGCATCGGATGGCCACAACACTGCATCAGACGGCGGAGAGGGGTGCGTGCGCTGAGACTTCCGAGCATGCGCGCTTGGAAGTTAGCATTTCCGAAAGGGTCACCAACTGTCTCTATACTCTCGCGGAATCTTCAGTTGTCATCACCGCGTTTTTCTGAGGAACCAGCATATGGAGGCAAATGGACGCCGGCCAATGATAAAGGATCATCGCTAGATTTGCTAGGGGTGGTTGTCAGCATGACTCCGGGGGGAGACGGGAGGCGACTTCCGCCCACCCCTTCTGCCTCTTGGTACGTTGCTTGGCTTTAATTTGGTTTATTAGATACTACTATTAGCTATCTGTGTGTGTCTGTGTTAGAGCTGAGCTATACTATTTGCTGGGGATCATCCAAATAAAAGCCTAACACTGAATGACTTTTTTTTTCGAGATCGGGGGATATAGCCCGTTTTTCATTAAGCAGAGTGAATTACAAGTCAGCTACGAGAGAACCCTCATAGCACAGATTACAGACCACTGAGACAGTAGTGAGTAACCTGCGATAACACAGAAACAAAAAAGATACAAAGGGAGAGCGACTGCCCTCAACACCAGACCGCGCCTGCGAAAAAAAGAACACAATGGTTTCCTACGCAAAAGACCAAGCCGCGGTGGCAAAGCATCCACCGAGAGAAACAAGCACGGCGGCAAAGCATCCGCCAACGAACCGAGCGACGGGCCAACACACTCTCAGCAGCAAAGCATCTGCCAGAAAGGGGGCCGAATAGTCAAGGGCGGCAAAGCATCCGCCAGTGGATCCACACGAGACACCCCCTACGGCAAAGCATCCGTAGCGGGGGGCGGCCAAGACACTCCGAGCAGCAAAGCATCTGCCAAGGAGGGGCCAGCAACAGTAGCAGCAACGACGGCCAAGCATCCATCACGAAAGCGCTAGTGGCAAAGCATCCGCTAGCAACGACACCGGCGAGGTCAAGTGCAGAAAATGTTACAGAAAAATTAGGACCACAAATAGATAACAAATAACAGTTAGTCTCTATTGGAGTACCTGTAACATGTGAACTGCAATCTTCTGCAGACAGAGGGAACTTGCCAAAAGGACAGTCAGAGGGGAAACAACAATATATGAGCCAGAGCACAGAGCAGGTGAAGGCAACACTGAGTAGAATCACAAGACATCAGTTTCAACCTCTCCTGCAATACACACGCACGAGCTGATGTCGTGTATGGTCCCCTGCCCTCCACGGCTCCACCGCGTTCTTCACATCCGTGTAATCGGACAGGTCGGCAGGTGGGGTCCTGTGGATCTGTCGAGCAAGCGCGCAGGGTAAGGGCGCGGCCGTCTGGGGACAGGAGCAACGGCTGGAGCTCCCCGGAGAGGCGAGAAGGATGGACAGCCCGAACCTGTGTTGGCCAAAAAAATCCGCAGATTGGCACAGCTACACAACACATGAGATCGAAAAGAGCGCAGGCATAGGCGAATCCAAAAGAGGACGGGGACCAATCCATGGAAGCGAGGGAGGCACGGACGTATCCAGCTTCCAGCAACCGGAGCGGCAAACGCAGGCGGCGAGGCACGGGCAGCGCGAGCACCGAGGCCGAGGCCGCGGCGCGGACCTCAAGAACGCAGACGCCTCTGCTCCAACCGGTAACTGGAGGTAGAAACAAAGTAGAACAACTTGTGTTCATTTTACCATAGTTACATACCGTGAGGCAATCATGGTCGTTAGCTACCATCTTCTTCCTTCCTAGCCAGAGTCCCACACCTCTTTGGGTGATTACCATGATATGGGCTTGTTTCGTTAAAAACTCTATCCATAAACCTAGTGAAAAAAAATTAAAATGATTGCTAGAGAAAAGATATATTACATTTATAGGTTGAATTGCACATGTTATCTCATTACAAACTTATATGATAAGCCTTCGTGTAAAACCTCACATAGGAAAAAAGAGTGCAACGCTTAATTTTTTTGGGCATTCATATTTGAAGATATTCTATTCTTCGTGATTAGATATTAATCTTCGTGTAATCTAGAAGACTGTGTCATTGTAACTTGTACTAGATAAAATGGAATGAAGGGAATATATCATTGCAGGTCTAAACCAGACATCTGTTGGGTCTAGCCACGAACATGCAATGATAAAAAAAATGTGTTCCTAGGATTCAAACTCAAGACCTTAGAATCCTCTCTAGCGTTCATACCATTTGAGTTATGTGACACTTATGATAATACAACTAATGCTATTCTTTTAACTACATATTTATGGATATTATATTATATATTTGACACTCTACATGATATCAAATGATAAAGTTATTAACTGCGAAGATGTAGATCTCGTCAAGTACTACAACTTTAATTTTGACTTTGTCTTCATTTGACATTGTCAATTGTCTCAAATCCAACTCGAGAACTTATATTGAATATTTGGACATATAAACCATCTCAAATTAAAAAGTTGTCGACTATAAAATTTTAGATAACTTTGAACTCTACAATTTTGGCATAATGTTTATCTTGATTCTCACATCTAGCCCAGCCATAGCCACCAACGAATGATCACGATGTGCACGAGTAATAGCTTTCTAGCAACTCGCCCCAAATCACATTGAATCCATAGGGTGTGACCCGGGCAATCATGATACTTGGCTTACCAATCCCATACTTGATGGTCTTTATGAAAGTTGTTTAAGACTCAATATAATATATGCAACAGTCCTTAATCAACTCAAGCGAGTTATGCCAACCGAGACCGCGGCTCACCGATCCTAAATCACATTCCTTACTCTTAATCATCTTTTAGCTCTTTCCTACACTAGTTGTTCATTAGCTAAACAAGCAACTCATGGTAAAGGGACAATAGAGTAACATTACTACCCAAGACTCATGGTAAAGTGTGCTTGTTAGCACATATGGACTGTCCGTTCGACTCGTCGGACCGTCTGCCAATACTAGTTGGAATGTTATTAGGTGTGTAGCGTCGAACCGCCCGCTTAGGACTTGTGTGTTTCCGGACTCAGTTAAGTTCTCTCAATCATCATTGGACTATCCAAGTGGACCAGACTATCTGGACTAACTCAGATGCTTCTATGCCCTTCGTGATCTTAGGGTCTCGGTGGAACAAGTCATGCACTCACGAACTGTTTGATGCAACAAGTGGTTATATTGTATCGAGGTTCTAAATGTTTTGTTACATATTTTGTCTCCTGATCTAATTTAGAATGTTTATATTGTGTATTCGTTCAAGTTTGTCGCTAGAATTATTCAAAATAGTTCTAACAATTATAAAAGATTTGGGATGATCTAATATCATTGCCGGTGAAATTCATAAACCGACAGTGATTCTAGGCATACAAAAAATTAATTTAAACTATAGAAAATATGAAATCATTTGAAGTCTACAAACACGGTACAAAGACTACAAACATACAACCATTTAGCTCCATATTACATACAAACAATATAACCACCTCACATACATTCTTCTAGCACCCGAGTAGGGTCTAATAAGTGCAAGAGCATACATGCCAGAAGGGGTGGATAGAGCCAACTGGGCTGCATAAGGGTTTGGACCCCGTGATGAGCAAGTGGCTGCCGCTATCTCAACACAGAACAACAACAGTTGGAGTTGTGATGAGCAACTCGGTGCCTCTACCTCAACGCAGACCGACAACCAATCGGACACCGATTGAATAGCATTACATTGCTAACAGGACACAACCTTCGGCGTCTCTCTCCATATTCATAAATATTGTTTTAGTACGTTTCGTGTGCATCATCTTGATTACGCGTAATGAAATAGGTATGTCGAGGACTTTCCCCCATAAAAGAGCCGTATATGTGGATATATCTATATTTATATACCTATTAATAAAGAGGCAAAATTTCAGGTGATTTTTTTTCTTCCACCTCCTCTAGCTAACTCCATGAATGTTGAATATGTATCTATTCGCTTTCTACCGCCCTCTTGTTTTATAATGACATATACAGAATTTCTTGAGATAACATGAATAGATAAGAGTTCTAATCTAAATAGAGCTCTTGATCAGATCCTGTTTTAAAATAAGTAAGACTTCTGAGTAACCTGAATAGAAATTATATTCTAATCCAACTAGAAAAGGATAATAAGAATAGAATTTAGGCAAATCCCACGTCGATACGAAGCCTGGGCCAGCCAACGTCCTGTTTCTGTACATCCGAACTTGAGCACCGTCCTAGCGTTTCTTTTCCTAGCGTTTTCACTTTTCGCCGTGTCCCTACGAGGCTGCCAGCGATTCCCTTGCTTTTCGGTGCCTAAACATACGAGCTTGTTTCCAGCTTTATATTTAGACACGGCTTAGACACGGACGTACGAGCATTCCAGTCTCCCTTCTTTTCCTGATGTGTTTCCCTACGCCTGTCCAAAGCATCCGGTTTTGGTTCCTATATATTTCTGTTCATGTTTATTTCTCATAAATATAAAAAAAACAAAAAAAAATTAAAAAGCAACTATCAGCCTTTCAACACCTAATATTCCTCTATAAAGCAAACATTTATACACCACTTAAAAGTTCTTGATGTAATTTCAATTAAGAATAAAATAACCCCTAATTTTTCTTTATAAAATAATAAAGATTTCCACATCACCAAGTTATTGATGCAATTTTGATTAAGAACAAAACTTATCATATTATTAAAATCTGCTTCAACTAATTGTTCAATTTCCCTCAAAAAAAACTAATTGTTCAATTAATCAAACCGTAAACTAAAATATTGAACAGTTTATTATCCAGTCAAGTCAAAGTTGCAACCCTCACGAGTGCCACCACATGTAAAATAGAGATATCTTTTCTCATAATCATCAGTGGACAAACCAGTACTTCACATATCGACAACTAATTTCTTGTTGACTTGAATCAAATGTTAGAATTACATATTTTTTGAGAGAATAGAATTACATATTATTTGTGGGTCCTCACCAAAGGAAGCACATAATTTGATATTACTGTAGCAAGACATGTATAGTATGAAAACTAAAGCAATGATATATCTATGAGTAAAAATATTTTGTGGTTTGCATGGGACAAAAAATCTTAATTATATTTTTTATACAAAGTCGTGCTCTACTTTGATTAATTATTTTCTCTTGTAGCAACGCAGCGGCATATTTGCTAGTATAATATAAATGGCAAAAACATCATGACAAGGTATCTTGCATAGTAAATCGGCCGGTGGGAGGGGACCTCATCTTTGGCTGTGGAGGCATCCGGACGCCTCTTTTATAATTAGAAACAACGAAGGTAGGTGAGAACAACGGTGAAGAATTAATAATGTGATAGTTAGGTGTATCCAAAGACCGAGAATGATACTGACCGGTAAGTAAAAACCGGACCATCGTTGTCGAGTGATTAGCTTCCCGACATTTTAGGCTCACCGTGCAGTGATGCTATGATAATAATTGCGTGTTCTGCGTGGTGGTCGCTCTCCAGAGTCTCATGGAGGTCGTGCTCACTAGTCACCAGCGTTTGGGTTTTCCACCGTCGATACGCGTGGAATCTTGTGTATTATCTGGCGGCAATATCAAGTCCGGGTGCAACACATTCATATTGAAGAGGTACTACGTTTTTTTTAATAAGACGTTCAGATTTCCTTGACTAGTACGCAAGTTTAGTTAATTATTACTTGGATGAGCCTACATGCAGTCAGAGGTGTCATAGGGCTAAACGGATGGATCGGAGCATGTCTGATCACAGAGTCCATTTGGGATACGTTGGTTTTTTTATTTGGTTGGGAACTGGCCGGTTTTGGCATGCAATATCTGTATGGAGCAACAACGAGATATGACTAGCGTTCTTCGATTTAGATGACCATGTATGGGTAAGGAAACTTTTATTTGTTCCCGTGTAATTCTAAATCTATTCTTGTATTCATACGGGGAAGATCAACCGTACAATAACTATAAATATATAATAACAGGTCAATTGACACATACAATCAAACCTATCAATACATCTAACTTTTATCTTTTGCCTTGCATTCCAATCTATTTCATCTTGTTCTTGGTTATCGATGATGCTCATTGCTTCAACGATTAGAGCAGTCAGACCGACCAGGGCAGCCCGTAGCCACCGCATGGCCTGACAAGTTCCTCCTAGACGTGTGGGGGTTTTGGGTATCAAGAGACCTCGCCGCTTGTCGTTCGTATCGTGGTTCAGCGAGGCTCCTCCGACGTGTCCTGCGTGCGAACAAGACCATACACGTGTACAGGTGTGTGAACCAGCGTGCAGTGAAAAGAACATCTGCGGTCATGCTCATGAACCAAGGGATGAACACGCAGAGGGTAGCCGGCTTCCTAGTCACGCTGCTGGTAGCGCTGGCTGTCGTTTCATGCAGCGGCGCGGGCGCCGGCGTCGGCCCGGTGATTAGGATGCAGCTGAGCCACACCGACGCCGGTGGCGGCCTGGCCCCACGCGAGCTGCTGCAACGCATTACGCATGGCGCTGCGCAGCAAGACCCGCGCCGCGCGGTTCCTCTCCGGCTCATCGTCATCGTCGTCCACCGTCTCGGTGCTCCCAGGGAAGGGCCAACCGTTCGCAGATGAGTACCTGGTCAACTTCGCCATCGGCACGCCGCCGCAGCCTGTGAAGATGACGCTGGACACCGGCAGCGACCTCATCTGGACGCAGTGCCAGCCGTGTGTCGCCTGCTACGACCAGGCCCTCCCTTACTTCGACATGTCAAACTCCAGCACGTTTGTGCCGTTCCCTTGCAACTCCTCGACGTGCCGGCAGCTGCCGTGGCCGTCGTGCAACCGGACATGCGTCTACACCTACTTGTACGCGGACATGTCTGTGACGAACGGGCTCCTCGCCGCAGACACGTTCACGTTTGACGGCGGCGCGGCCGTGGACGGCCTGGCCTTCGGATGCGGCTTCTTTAACCAAGGGCTGCTCGACTTCAACTCGAGCGGTACCGGCATCGCCGGCTTCGGCCGCGGCGCCCTGTCCCTTACGTCGCAGCTCAAAGTCGACAACTTCTCCTACTGCTTCACCAACATCACGGGGTCCACGCCTAGCGCCGTGCTGCTCGGCCTGCCGGCGAACCTCTACGGCGGCGGCGACGGTAGCGCAACCGTGCACACTACCCCGCTCAACATGACATCGACTTTCTCCTACTACCTGAATCTGCAGAGCATCACGGTGGGGTCAACGACGCTGCAGGTGCCGGCGTCCGGCCACGTTCGCGTTGAAGGACGACGGCATCACCGGCGGGACGATCATCGACTCCGGCACCTCGATCACGCTGCTTCCGCCGACCGTCTACAGCCTCCTTCGCGACGCCTTCGTCTCCCAGCTGAATATGACTACCCCGCTCAACACGACCTCAACTTTCTACTACTACCTGAATCTGAAGAGCATCACGGTGGGGTCAACGACGCTGCAGGTGCCGGAGTCCGCGTTCGCCTTGAACGCCGACGGGACCGGCGGGACGATCATCGACTCCGGCACCTCCATCACGTCGCTGCCGCCGCACGTTTTCAGCCTTCTAAGCGACGCCTTCGTCTCCGAGCTGAACATGACGCCCGTGGCCGTCACGGCCCAACCTGATCTTCTCTGCTTCCCGGCGTCGACGACGACGATGCCGAAGCTGCAGCTGCAGTTCGAGGGTGCGACGCTGGACCTGCCGCAGGGCAACTACGTGTTTCCTCAGGACAACAACACGTGCATTGCGATAGAGTCGTCCGGCGGGGACATTACCATAATAGGGAACTATCAGCAGCAGAACATGCACGTACTCTATGACCTCGCCGGCAACACGCTCTCTTTCGTCCCTGCTCAGTGCGACAAGGTCTACAACCTCGCCGGCAACGCGCTCTCTTTCGCCCCTGCTCATCAGTGCAACAAGGTCTGCTCGATCGCGTCACGCCATGCAGTGCTGCATGTTTGCGGGTGTGGCTACTCCCTCTATCCCTTTTTAAGCATCGCTATAGTATTCGTGCTGATCAAACTCTATTAAGTTTGGCTAGGTTTATAGAAAATATTAGTAATATTTGTATCTCCAAATAAGTTTATTGTGAAAATAAATTCGAAGATCTTCTTATGATACTAATTTTGTACCACATATATTAATATTTTTTATATATACTAGTGGACAGACACGTGCGACACGCACGTGTCCATGAAAAAGTTTATTCATAATGGAGGAATTACAATGAAAATAAGAAATAATAATGCACACTCGAGAGATTCATATAATAGATAACAAGAAGTCAGATAGTAATAAAAATATGTATTTGTCACAGGAGTTGGTTGCTCAATTTCATGTAATAGATGACAAGAATTCAGGTAGAAATAAATTATGTATTTACAACAAGAGTTGGTTGCTAAGCACCAACACCATATTTACATTCATATCAAAATCCAATATACAATTAAAAGGGTAACAAATTGTGTATTTACAACAAGAGTTGGTTGCTAAGCAGCAACACCATATCTACATTCATATCAAAATCCAATCCACAAGTAAAAGGGTAACTTTCTTTCACAAGAACTAAATTTCCTACGAGTAACAGCATGTGCATACCTGTAGTAATTGGGGAAGGAGCAGAATACGTTGTTGTCGCACAAGCTGCAACGCAGCTTTTCCATCAAGATTTCGATCCTTCCCCTATCTCACCTAGTTGGCTCCGGAACACAACGACGGTGTCATGGATGCTACATTTATTTTTCCATTTGAGAGCCATGATCAAAGACTATCCATTAAACAAGTATGCATCCTGTAAATCACTTCACTGCAAAATGCTGGTGTGTTCTTTAAGGCACAGAAAATATACAGTACAACATCTATTTATCCTGATCTGAAGAGCTGGATCAACTTTCTTTCCCAAAGACCAACCACAGAAGTCCCAAAATGGATGCTGTTTATTATCCACCTTGACAAGAGTCATAGGAAACAAGATGTATCGTTCATCCTGCTACATGTCTTTCCATGTCCTTCCTCTGCACAAGAAAGTGGCCTCTACTTGCATCGGCCTAATAAACCATGAAAAAATAGCACATTTACCGTGGTTGAAAACCAATTCTAGTTACAATTGTAACGCAAGCAAATAAGCAGTTTGTCATGTGCTATCTCCAACTGGTAGATTATGCACATAATAAACTGGAATCATTATGCTGTAAACTCCACCAGGAAGATAGACAGATGGTGACCGTTGATCAGCATGAGAAATTACACTTAAGGTCTATTTGTTTAGGCTTTTGATTTATAAAGTTGGCTTATGTGAGCTGTTTTTGTGCATTGGCTTTTGAATAAAATAAAACAGGGATATATTTTATTTGTTCTTTTTTTCTTGAACATGAAGAAGAGCTTCATATTTTTCTTCTTCTTAATATAATGACACACATAGCTCTCATGCATGTTCGAGAAAAAAAATAAAATAAAATAGATACCCCTCAGAATAGATCCCACAGAAACCAGCAAAAGTGTCTTCAGACTTGCTTTTTATGACCTCTAATACAAAATGTAGTGTTTGCTTCGTGAAATCCAATTTTAAAATCTAGTTGTTTGTTCCACCTTCTAGCTTTAGACCAGAAGACAAAAACATAAGCTGAAACCAACAGTAATCTGAGTAAATATTCTCGGCTGGCAGTATCATGATGGACTGCACATGACGGCATGATAAGTTCTGGAAATCCATAAAAGGAACTATTCCTGATACAATGAGATCAAAGATTTGGATTAACGCATGGCTATCCCTTTCTTAGAATAAACATGTTTGCCTAAGAGATACTGAATTAAATAAAATAAAGCCAAAAGGCTCACCTCCAGATATTCTGCTTTTGCTCGAAAGGATGCCTCAAGAAACTCAGCTTCTTTGTTCTACGTGCGGCACACACGTCCTTATAGTTATGTTTAGAGAATTTATATACAAATCAATAAGAAATAAATTAATTAATATTATGCGAGATGGTAGTTTGTAATAAATATATTCCACGTAGTATGATAAGGAAATTATATATATATATAAAATAGAAGAATGACATATATATGAAACAATCATGATCATTAAGCATTTATTTCAGCCGTATATCTTCTATAAAAGAAACTGGATAAAAAAAGTGGAGTTGATATTATCATTTTTAGCACTTCTTCACTCTTCCTCATTACCTGCATATGCATATATTACAAAGATCAATGGTTCTAATATTCGAAGGAGCATAACTACATTTGAATTCATTAACAAGGAAAGGAAGAAATCAAATTTGTGCATTAAAGACTCAAACCTGCATGGTATTAAAGTCCCTAGTGCTCCAGCACCACAAGAAACTTTGACTGAAGAAATGTGATACCGGAAGATTCAGTGTACTGAACAATAAAAGAATGTAAATTCCAAGACAAATCTCATTTATAGCAACAAAAAGTTCAGAGCACACCTCAACTTCCCTTCCATTGCTCTTGCTTTTCCTCTATCTTCTTGCTAGTGGACAATGAAGTTGCCCTAGTACTACAACGAGAGTGAAAGCATGAAACATATATGATCACACCACGCAGTTTGCATTAATGCTACTAAAACTAAAAGAAACACATATTAAATTAGCATTGCCTTTAGATGACTACACATGTAGTTTAACAACAGTGCTGAGAGCCGAGGGGCATATCCAATATTTGTGGTAAAGTCATCATCCTTGAAATTGGATTAAAATGAGTGCAAGCAGGAGCTTTAATTCTATTAGTAGAAGGAAACTTGGAGGAGAAAGAAGAATGAACCTGAGTTTCAAATGCCCAGCTTACATGGCTCAGAAGGTGTTGGAGATGTACTGTGGTGTGCTGCAGTCAAATAACACATACATTAATTTGTTACGGTAAATAGGATCAGTAACTCAAGGAAATTTGTTTTGAAGCTTTACCTTTTTTTAGCAATGCCATAGTACGTGGTGAATCAGTGAATAAGAACATTAACTGGAATGCCTGTCACCTCCGCTTTAGAAACTGTCGGATTCCTGCAATCATGTCAGATTTCTGCAATCAAAGAGTTTGTTCTTCTGGAAGTAATCTCCAACTTCGGAGCCTGATCCTATACCAACAATACAAAGCAAATAGCCAAACGAAGGATGTCATAGTATGCTTTTGGCCTCTATGTTTTTTGTGAAACAATAGATTTGGAAAGAGTGGGAAATCACATGCACTCTTGGATAACTAAACAAGAACAGAAACTTAATCGATGCCCACACGAGGCAGCCGACCTGTAATCCACCAATTTGTAGAATTCATTCATTCAAGAAGACCAATGAAGCATCTAGTCCCTTGTCCGGTGACGTTCCAATCAAATGACGATTGAGTAAAACCACTGGAATGTCCTTGACAAGGTCCTTCGAAAGGATTGCCGAACCAATCGAATCAGCATCACAAAGTAGACTGCAATCGGTAAAACAAATCATAGGAAAATAAGTGGGGGCGGATCATTATATTGCTGGAAGCAGGCGGCCTAGGACTCACCTGTGCATTAGGATCCGGCGAGTAGAGGGATGCGCCCCAAGGGCCGACGGTGCGGTGCAGGTATGAGAGGCATGCAGACGCCACCCAATATATAGTTCATCTGTCGGACGTGGCCACGAACAACAAAGATCAATTCAACTCGGAGTTGCAGCATATATAGATCGATTCGGCAATCAAGAGCGAGGGGATTTAGATCGAACACAGTAAGAAGGGAAGATAAAAACCGGGATCTCACAGGAAGAGGAGCGATCGGGACTTGGGCAGTGCGTGCGTGGAGAAGTCCGCGCCCATGCCGCTGGCTGAAGCGACCTGTGCTGTGCCCGCGCCAACGACGGCGACCCACGTGCGCCCGCCGCCGCAGCCGCTCCCACCGAACGCCACCATGGTGCAGAGTGCAGACCCCGCGCGTCCGCAGTCGTCAGTCGAGGAACGGTGGCGCTGCAAAGGGAGTAGAGCGAGCGTGCAACTGCGTCCGGGAGCGGATGCGGATGCGGCGGGTAAGAAGTTCTTGGGTGGAAAAAGGCGCTCGCTTCTACAGGAAACACGGTGTTTCATTTCATGTGTCAGCAACGTTCTGGGCCCATAGTTAACGGTTAATCACATGCGTTAGATATAAATCTTAGGGTAGAGATGTACGTACGGTGGGTAAGATGTTTTCCAATGATAAATGTTTTCTAATTTCTTCGCTCCTTTACAGTACAGATAGATTTGGTCAAAGTTGAGTATGTTAGTCTTCTGAGTAAGAGAGAACGACACAGAGAGTACTTACTATTGGTAGGTTGCATTCTCTGCCTTAATTTCTCCCTTCACCATGTACGTGAGTCTGAATAATAATGCATGTAATTTGATGTCATACACCCCCTCTGTCCCTTTTAAACCATTTCATCTAGATAGCACACAAATATGGATTCCCAATTTTGTCCACATGAAATGTCTTGGGTGTGGTTAATTCAGCACTGCATGGCAATCCTGGTGCATAAGTTACGTAAAAAGTGGTTTGGAGACTTTGCAAAGCCTTCCACATGTTTCAAAGTTATCATCCAAATATATGCCGGCCTTTTTTCCACAAGTTATTCCATATTTCTTCCTTTGTAATAACAATACCTTGTCCTGTAGCTACTTGACTCCTTGCTCATCATGTCTTGAGGCCAAGCTTGAAGAATAGCCCCGTACGCGGCCAGTGTGTTCCTTGTTGCACAGGGCGAAGCTAAGCTCGTCCACCTCTCAACAAGTGCCTCTATGATCGTGACATACTTCTTCAGTACAAGGCTGGACTTGCAGGAACTGGTTGTGGCGTTCACGGAGGATGAGATTACCATGATTATTCAGGAATCACTGGCTGACCAGACGGAAAATTCTGCTCATAGGTGCGCCCGCTCAGTTTATCTAAACGGTCAGCATCTTCTAGAGATCCGAACTGACCCTACACTTGCATGCAGCTTTTCATTTGTTTTTTTTGTGGGTCCCATTGTGATCAATAGAAATCTACCCACGTCTGAAAAAGGTGAGCATGCATGTAGGCAGGCCGGCAAAAGCAGCCAATGAGCAACAAGCGTTAAGCTGAGCGGGCGCACATATGAACCGCATTGCATTTTAGAATGGCTGACCGTGCTCCACGAGTCCAGGTCCAGACGGCTTCACCGGAAGCTTCTGCTGAGCTGCATGGCCTATTATAAAAGATGATATATGTAGCGCCTTCAACTCATTGTGGCAACAAGACTGGAGGAGCTTTTACCTCCTTAATGACGCCTCCATGGTTCTCCTGCGAAAGAATGACACCCCGGCTGGCCTTATTAGGGACTACAGGCTCATTAGTCTCGTTCATAGCTTCAGTCAATGACGGACCCAGGAATAAAATTTAGCTGGGGCGAAATCCAGCGACAGAAGAAACCAAGAAGACATCTTATTCACAACATACCAAATTTACATACTATTATCGCACTAATTATGGCAAAAACACTAGAATGACACATGACAACAAAAAGTAGGCGAGAAACACAAGATGTTACCTCAAGTTTGAAGAATAAACTAAGAACGTTGATGACGACGTCGAGGGCTCTTTGGCAAGCTCACTCTTCGGGTTTTCATAGACTGAAACCTCTTCTTAACTTTATCAATACTAAGTTCTTTGAAGATCCCTTTCTCAATATAGCACACTAACAGGTTATTAAGCCATTCATCACCCATCTTATTTCGCAAAGCTGCCTTGATGAAGTGCATAGCAGAGAATGCTCTTTCAACTGAAGATGTTGCCACAGGTAGGATCAATGCTAACTCAATGATGCGATAGACCAATGGAAATTGGATATGCGCCTTAGTTGCAATCATTGTTGTAGCTAAGCTTCCAAGGTCATGACAAGATACGAAATCATCAACTCTTCCCACATGAACAAGGAATGTCTCAAGTTGATCTCTTATATTATCACGATCAACAATAGAGAAATCTTGATCATATATCTCAGTTATCCGAGCAATCTTTTCAATATCAAATCTAGCAAAGTTATCTCTTGGATCAAGACAAGCAAATGAAACAAGCAACTCAGTTGATACCTCATTGAAGCGATGATCCATCTCCATGATTATAGCATCAAGTGCAGCAAGGAAAGTATCAACACGGTAATGATGCTCATGAGTGATTAGGTTGCCATCACGCCTTGATCTGCCCCATCTTGGTATTGCCTCTTCCATATTTGGTATTGGAATTTCTTTTGCAACACAAAATGATTTGACCTCTTGGAATAATAGCTCCCAGCCTTTATTTCTTAAACTGATCGAGCGTTCTTTCACATCAACAAGCAATGACATGGCCTCAATAATGTTTTGGTCTTTTCTTTGAAAAAGAAGAGACAGCTCATTTGTAATGTGAAACACTTTCAACATCAACTTCATATTTAAAACAAAGTCAAAGCTTTCCATTTTGTGCACCAAACCACCAGCTCGTCCAGGATTACGTTCATCTTCATGAATCATGGCTAACACCTTGACTACAGAATCCCACATTGACTCAATACGAAGTAATGTTATGTAATGAGAACCCCATCTTGTATCTCCTGGTCTATGCAAGTTTGTCATTTGATTCCTTCCCCTCCCTCTTAGAATCTCACCACTCTCTAACTTTGCTAAAATGGTTTCACGATGTTGTGCTTGTAATTTATCCTTTCTCTTACAAGATGCACTAGTACTGCTGACAATTAAACCCACGTAGGTGAAGAAATCATCAAAAGAGGAGCAACAACTTGCAACGGAAACAATAACCAACTGTAATTGATGAGCAAAGCAATGGACATAGAAAGCATAAGAGTTCTCATCACGGATCTATTTTTTCAAACCATTGAATTCACCTCTCATGTTTGAAGCACCATCATATCCTTGGCCTCTTAGTCTGGAAATAGGTAAACCATGAGCAACAAGTATCTCAGTCAAAGCTTTCTTTAGAGAACTTGATGTTGTATCTTCAACATGTTGCAGACCCAAAAATCTTTCCATAACCATTCCCTTTTTGTTCACAAATCTGCATAATTCATTTACAAAATAATTAGTAACCTCATAAGTCACCTAGAAACATAGAACACTTCAAGAAAGCAAATACTAACCTCACAAGCACATCCATTTGTTCTGCTATTGAGATATCACGGGATTCATCAATTAGAACTGAGAAATAGCCATCCCCAATTTCTTCTTTTATTACTTCAGTGACCTCTTCAGCATAACTCCTTGTAATATCATGCTGAATCTTAGGAGAAGTCATGCGGGCATTATTTTGACATAACTCATCAAATGATGCCCTCACATCCTCATTCCTATTTTTGTACCAATCAATCATTTCCAAGAAATTGCCCTTATTTAGAGAGGTGTCAGATTCATCATTGCCATGAAAAGCATGACCTTGTGCAATGAGAAAGCTTGCAACATCTAGAGCAGCAGTCAAGCGAACTTCATAGAGCATTTCTGCAGATTTGGTATTAGCATCAATCTTATGGGTGATACTTGCTCTTTGATTCTTAAAATCTTCAGCACATAATCTAGCTTTATTGTGACAACTAGAAACTCCTCCAACATGACCTGGAAGTCCTCTATATGCATGTTTAAAATCAGTAAACCATGTCTTTGTGAAAACTACATGACCAAATTTCTCATGGTCGGCTTCTTGTCTAAAAAGATAACAATAAAAGCAATATGCTGCATCATTGGACACACTATACTCTAACCAATCATGTTCTCCAAACCATTTTGGGTGAAATTGTCTCCAATCACTACCAACACGCTTGCGAGGAAAACTATGTCCAATGGGTTGTGTCGGACCTCTCAACAAATAAGCCCTTCTAACATCCGATTGAACATCAGGATGAAATCTTTCAATTGGCATTCTAATAGCTGGATCAGTTACAATATGAACATGCAGGTCAAATTCCGTGATAAGACTAGTACCTTCATCTACTTCTTGTTGTTGTTGTGGTTCTGGTTCTGGTGGTTGTGCATCATCAACACCAATATCAACCTGTGCCAAATTTGTTGCTACATCTGTTGCTGCAGTTTCAATAGCTTCATTTTCTTGAACTACTTCTCCCACTGCAGATGTAGTGGCGTTGCCACTTTCATGAGTACTTGGGCGGCTGCCAGTTGAACTCGAGCCAGTCAAAGTTGTAAAATAATTCGTCAGGGCTGCATAAAATTACTTATCAAATTAGCATATTCTCTGTGTTTGCTAATAATTTTAGATACTAATGGATTAATGATTCATGAATTAAAAACAATACCATTTTTCTTGCCAATGCCACTCCTGGAGACCGCCCTTGAACCTCTGCCTCGGCCAAATCCAGATGAAGGAGCTGCAGCCCTTGCTCCTCTGCCGGCTCCAGCGCCATGTCCATGACCATGGCCGGCACCATCCTGCTGCTGCTCCTCTTCCCCTCCTCCCTCCATCGCCGACTCGCCGTCGCCCGTCGGCCCGTCGCTGAGCGAATCCAGCAGGCAGCAGCGGAGCAGCCGCCCTGCTCCTGCTCGCCGCCTCTACTGGCACTCTGGCAGCAGGCGCACGGCGCACCGGTGGACCGCGAGGCGTGCGGCGGGCAGCGAAGGGCGGCGTGCGGCAGGCGGGCGTGGGACGGCGTGCGGCGGGGCCAGTTGCGGCGCAGCGCAGCAGCGAGGCAAGGGAGAAGTTTGGCGTCGGCGGCGCAGCGTTTTGTTCGTGCGGGAGCGACCAGACTAGACTCTGGATTGGGGAATTGCTGAGTAAAGTTGCTTGGGCCCTTATTGGGCTAAACAACTAGTGTCTAAAACAAGCCCAGCAGGCCACATCGACGAGCTGAACTGAACTGTTGAATCGCTGCTTGCCTGCTTGCCTCACGTAGTCACGTACGTGTACGTCGCGCCGCAGCGGAGCCGCAGACTCGCGGCTTCTTCGTCGCGCCGTCGGACATCGACCGGAGACGGAGAAGAAGACCTGAAGATCTACTCCTGGGGTGTGATGCTACTGCGCCGGTAGCTGGGGCGGCCGCCCCACCCCGCCCCAAGGGTGCGTCCGTCGTTGGCTTCAGTAAGCTGGTCTCCAAGGGGTTGGCGTTGCGGCTCGCCCCGTTCATGGACGCTCTGGTCCGTGCCAACCAGATGGCGCTCATCAAGGGGAGGCGGATACATGACAACTTCCGTTCGGTGCAGCTCTACTGCCGGTGGCTGCACGCACGACAGTATGCGTGCATTCTGCTCAAGGTTGACATCGCCAAGGCGTTCGATTCAGTCGCTTGGCCTTTCCTGCTTGAAGTATTAGAGCGCATGGTTTTTCCGCAGAGCTGGAGAGATTGGATAGCTGCGATGCTCTCCTGCGAACACAAAGGTGCTGGTCAATGGTCGCTTGGGCCGGCACATCTGTCATGCAAGGGGTTTGCGACAGGGCGACCCGCTGTCCCCTTTGCTGTTCGTAATTGTTATGGAAGTGCTCAATGCCATGATAGTGGAAGCAGACCGCAGGGGTATGCTAACGCCCCTTCCTGGTGACCACTTCGGCCAAGGATGTTGTGGTACGCGGACGATTTGGTTCTCTTCCTCGTGCCCAAACAGGAAGACTTCAGAATGAGAATCAGACGTTCATTGAAACAGCCATTAGAATTTAGACTTACAGTTTCTACTTCATCTGCATGTGCCTTGCCCTCGCTGTTATTTTTATTTTGTGCAAGAGACACTAGAGAAGGCAACTGAAGCTGATCATGAGCACGGTTCACCAAGAAGAATGTTGGTACCGTATCCTTTGTGGGAGCGTGGGATTTCATTTGAGATTGCCTTTTATTTTTAAAGATGTTAGAGGTTTGCTGGCTGAGCAACTGTGAACCATCAATTTCTAGTTGAACACTGATGATTCAGGCGGGGTTGTATAACCATGTACCTATTGCTTAGTGAACTCTAGAAATACATGTCTTGTTGGCATTGTAACTCAAATGTATCATTCAAGTTCAATGGCTTTCAACCATAACTTATATCACACATATTGCCCTATCTAGAAAAACATAATCCTGCTTTTCCATCTTGGCCCTCTTAATAATAAGGCCAAGGGAAAAACAAAACCTAAAACAAATCTAGTCGGTCTCTGTCCTTAATCTTAGCACGCATCATTTGATACAATACCAATAAATAATCTTTTTCCTCTATGATTTCTTTTTTTCCACAAAGGTTTCTCCTAAATTTTTTTAGTGAGGCAACATTAATATAAGAATATATGTAGTATCTACTATTTTCCTCACTGAGGATTCAGAAGGGAAAATTCAAGGCATATTATGTCATATCTTTTTATTTCTTATATATGGTTTTGAGAAGGTACCAAAGAAATATTTGTTCCTCATATTTTCCCTTGAGGTTTTTGGGAGGTTATACCTGCATATCATACTATTGTTCTCTGGAATTTGCTTATGGATTTCTTTTTCCTTTCAAGGTTTTTCCATATAAGTTTACAGTGAGACAACAATCCATATATGCCATATCATTTTCCTCTTATTTTTTTCTAGTGGGTTTTAAATGAGTTTCTCCTCAATTTCTTTCCACAGGTTTTTTTAGAGAAGTTACCAATATATCAAAGGATTATCGAATTAAGATTATAAGGAGCAAATTGATCAAGGAGTCTTAGGACTAGCTAATCAGTGATCAATTAGCAGATTATTATGCTATTAGGTGGTTGCTAATGAAAATTAGTGCTCCCTGTATAGGACCCTTCGGGCGTATCCCGAAAGGCTAGTTACTCACGAACACACACCTCTTGGGCATGTGTATTTTTAATCGCTATTTATTCAAACACATCAATCAAATAAAATCGTGCATTTCTTCAATCTCATGTTTTTTTACGTTCGTGGACTCTCAACTTTCTACTAATATGATTGTTTCAAAATGAAAGATTGAGGTGCCGTACGTAGTTTCAAGAATGGCTGCAACAAGACAAACTTGCGTGACTTTTTTGTGAACTGAGGTTACATACTTACGGGATGAGTCAGTCATCTGGCTATAAGCCCACGTTGTCACTCGGAAATTTCCATGTTCCACTACAGACCGCAGTAAGGTTCCAACAAGTGGCAGGAAGAATCGTCTGCATTCTGTATTTCCTCTATCCTTTCCTTTTCACGACGTGCATCTGTTCGATGCTGGAGATATGACCGTGCCATCGACGGCAGAAAGAACCCGTCAGCAACAAGGTAGACTTCTTTTTTTCCCCTCCAAAGGGAGGATCGAGTTACTTTGTAGCTGCTTTGCCTTTCAGCCGAGCGGCAATATTTTTTAAACACAATGCAAGATCGACAATGCTTGTATATACGTTTGCACAAACTCACTCTTATCAATGTATACAAGCACACATGGGCGGAGCTAGTGCAAATTTGAGAAGAATGCTCTTGCTTTATGGGTGCAAAGATTTGTGCTATGACGGTCAAGTATGATGAAAATCTAGCTTTTACTACTATTTTTTATTTTTTCGTGGGTGCGCATCCACTGCAGTGATATATTATATATACATCTGCTCCTACAAGCACATCCTACCCCTATGAATATATTTGAGAGATCTAGCCGGCAAATCTTGAGATCAATGAAATTGTCAGGCGGCATTTAAGCAACACATGTTTAGAAAATGACAGTTTTTTCTAGAACTCAAATCAATACTATAGAAGAGAATTTTAGCAACACCACCATTTTTCGATAGAGGTGGCTGTATCAAAACCCGTCTTTAAAAATGGTTTCCGAGCCAGTCCGCCTCTAGAAATCAATTTTTAGAGGTAGCTCAGATTTTTCAGCTGCCTTTATAAATACCCTATATTTTTAGAGGCAGTTAGGCTTGCCAATCGTCTCTAGAAATATAGGCATTTCATTCCATCAGTCTCTAGAAATACCCTATATTTTTAGAGGCGGTTGACAATTTGGCCGCCACTAAAAATAGGTGCAACATAGTAAAATTCATAGCTTTTTCAAATTGAGTTGGATTAAGACACACTTTATATCAAAATTGTAGTGTTTGAGAAGATATATAACTTTGTAGTTGATAACTTCTCCATTTGAAATCATTTAAGGCCCAAAAATATGTTTTAAATTTCCGTAATTCGATTTTTTTTTCAAATGACATCAGATGGAGAAACTGGCTAAACCAAAGTTATCGTACTCGAAGGGAGCTAAAACTTTGTAGTTGACAAAATTTTCATTTAAAATCATTTAGTGCTCTGAAGTTTTATTTTAAGATTTCCGATTTTGAATTTTTTTCATTTTTTCAAAGTACCTCGGATGGAGAAACGGCATAAACCAAAGTTATAGTACTCGAATAGATATGAAACTTTGTAGTTAATGACTTTTTCAAATGAAATCATTTTAGGCCCGGAAATGCTATTTTAAGATTAATGATTTTAAAAGTCACAATTTTTTTGAATTTTTCAAATGACATCGAAAGGAGAAATAATCTAAACCAAAGTTGTAGTACTCAAAAGGGTCTAAAACTTTCCAATTTTAAGTTTTCTAATTGAATTCATTTAGGGTCTCATCACGATATTCACTGAATACAAAAGGAATATATCAACGCTTAAGTCACAAGTGACTTTTGAGATGACCTGTTAGAGCAACTCCAACTGCGAGCTCTCAAACTTTCCCCCTGTTGATAACCAAAATTGTCCATTTTGTGAAGTTGTCAAAATATGGAATTGACTTCACCATTGCGTTCCTCTCGTCTAAACGGTTAAAAAAACATATATGTAACGTCTAATTCGGAGTCCAGATGAAGGAGTTATACCCCCGGAAAAAATGCTCCGTTGTCGGGACTTCTGAACGTCGGGAGTTCCGACAGGTGTCGGGACTTTCGGGGATTCTGAAAAAACATGCTCGGGTGTTTGGGGTATTCCCACGTCGGGAGTTCCGATCCAAGTCGAGACTTTCGACAGACCTAACAAAAAACCCTATTCGGGTCTAGCCTTTTGGATTCCGATCTGAACTATTTCAAACTTGTGAAAAACTTAAAAAATAAGGCTTGCAGAGGTTTCCTACTAGGATAAGACCACCCTCCTCTCTATATATGAGAGGATCATGGTCGATTGAGTTCCCATCTATACAATCGTCAAAAACACAACATATCAACTCCTTTTGTCCTAATTCTCTTCTCTCAACCCATCCTGCTGTTCGTTGAGTTTTCCTGCGAGATTCAACGGCATCCTAGGCGGCATTGCTGGTCCTAGAAGATCCTCCACGTGCTCCTCCCCGACGAGTCTTCCTGTGAGAAGTTTGGGAGTTTTCTAGCCGAGAACGGGCTCTACATCAGTCTCATCGGTCTAGATCGGTTTGATCGATTACGCCATGTTCTTGCTGCGTTGTAGGTTGTGTTCAACCTCTTTGGGCATCCAAGGCCCTTCTGGTGTGTTGGCTTGGGATCATCTTTAACGTCAACATACTTTTAGCGACTCCGCTGGGGAACGCAAGGCGAAGAATCAAGTTTTCATCTAGCTACATGGGTGGCAACGATGGTGCTGCTACAAAGGAGGACAAGACTAACCCCTTCAACAAAGGTGACATGATATTTCCTCAATCTATAGATGACCTACCAGATGAGTTACGCCAGAAGCTACAAGCCAAGATCGATGCCAATACTAAGGCTTTCTTGGAGAGTTGCACCAAGAATCGGCACGATAAGGTTACTCGGTTCCGTGAACCTATCTATGGCGATGCTACGACCTCTACATCTGAAGGTGCTGAGGACAGGGATAACGGAAAAGCTAAGTATGATGAAGAGGTATATATTGATTCTTATCCAACTCATGCGAATTATGCTAAGATGTTGCTTGATACAAAGAATACGTTTACAAATTCCATCCAACATTCATTTACTTTACTTAGTAATCGTATGGATAAGATAGAGGGCAAGACAACCGATTCTGATCAATCGGGTGCTGTGCAAAAACCTCAATTTGGTATGCCTCTGAATTCTTATGAAAATCAAACTTCTCATGCATCTGCTAGCCAGTTTCAATCGGTCCCTTCGGTGTCTGAAACCGATAGGGCCAATCAACCTGGTGCTAGCATATCTGCACGCACAGCTGTTGGTGCGCATAGTTGGCTTATCCTTTACGGACCGATCATGTAGCATCAGTAATAGCTTCGGCGGGACACACGGTCTTGTCAAACCCACCGAAGTCACCTAGTCAAATTCCTACATTTAATCTTGCTCCTGATGCTACGACAACCGATTTTAATGAAGCGATGAATCAGCTTAGGGAAGATTTGACTAAATCTATTGAGAGTAGTTTAGGTGTGCAAATTAAATCTAGTAAGAATATATATATCATAAGCCATATTACTTTTGATTTTATGAAAGCGCTTGATGATTGGAGGGTACCGAATTTTTAGAAATTTAGTAGTGATGATAGTAAATCAATTATGGAACACATTAGCATGTTTCTTGCACAGTTAGGTGAAGCTAGTGCTTATGACTTTATGAAAGTTCGTAATTTTCTATTATCTCTTGCTAGCACTGCTTTTGCTTGGTTCATTTCATTGCCATCTTGTTCTATTAGTTCTTGGGCTGAATTAGAAGAAAAGTTTCATAGTCACTTTTATAGTGGTGCCCAAGAAACTAAATTATCTCACCTTGCATCGGTTCGTCAAGGACGTGATGAACTTGTTGTTGATTTCTTTAAACGATTTAGAGAGATTAAGAACCGATGTTTTCATTTAATTATTTCTGAGAGAGATTTGACTTATTTATGCTTTGCTGGTTTACGTTCTAGTATTAGAGATAAACTTGATCATTATGAATTCCACAATGTTAATCAACTTATGCAAAAAGCCCGTTTTAGCCGAATCGTGCCTTAAAGAGTCTCGTGATGCTTATAAGTCTCATCGTCATAATGTGCATTTTGTTGGTGATTATTCTGATGATTCTAATGATGATAATAAAGAATGTTTAGCTGCTGAAATTAAATGGCCAGCAGAGAATAAATTGGTTACTTGTCCTTCTCTCAAGCTGATTCATAAGAATCGAAATGAGGAAGTGAAATTTACCTTTGATTTCTCTAAATGTGATCGAATCTTTGATGAATTGTTGAAATTTGGTTATATTAGAATTAATTATACAATGTCTTCAGTGGATGAGTTAAAAAGACGGGCTTATTGCAAATATCATAATTCTTATTCTCAAGCCACTAATGATTGCAATGTTTTTCGTTAGCAGGTCCAATCGTCCCTTAGTCCTACTAAGATGCAAGTTGATAAGACCTTTTTTCCAATGCATATGGTTGAAGCAGGGGCACTCGCTGTTTTGATTCGTCCAGATCAAGCCGATACAACTCAAGGTAAGAATGTGATTATCGGCGAATCACGTGTAGCACCAAATGTCAAAAAAAATTCGGGGCATAAAGTGGTGCTTGAGAAGGATGATGAAGGCAAGAACAAGCTAAAGATCACTGCTGGATCAACATAATACTTGAGAAGACAGCGGTGGTACGAAACAGCAGCGGGGCAGCAGAGGCTGGCTAGGCCGACTCCACCAGTCGGCCAAGCCAACTCTAGCACAGGACAGAGCCAGTCGGCTTAGCCGACTCACCCCCTCCAGCAGCCCAGTCGGCTGAGTCAACTGCCCCAGTTAGCTTAGCCGACTCCCCTAGTTCCAGCAGCTTTGGTTCCTCTAATATTTAGGTTTTATGCACGTTTGTCCCACACAGGCCGGAGATTGGTACTTGCAAGACTAATGAGAAGAAGAACCAGGAAGAGCTTGTAAGGAAGCCATGCACTTTTGACAGGCTCATGAGCAAGTATAAGCAACAAAAGTCCGATTCTAAGAATCAGCCGTTAAAAAAAAGAGAGTCTACTCCACCTAAGCGAGAAGATGATAAGTCCAAGCAATTGGCGGTGGTGCAACCAGTAGCTCCACCTCAAGGAGTTGCTCCTCGTGTTTTTCATTGGGGTCCCCCGATTCCACCTCCGTTATGCCACAATGGGGTCCCTATGGAGTTTGGGTGTTGTATCCTTTGGTGGCGCCCATGCATAGTCAGCAAAGGTGGGGAGAGCTTGCTGGTCAAGTTCCAAGGACCTCCATGTTTAGCCGATTAAACAATAGTCAATCGAGTTCTGGTGGTGCAAGTCAAGACCGTGTAATTACTTCCAGGACTTTGACTCCACAAGAATCGAGAAAGGCACCAATGCAGCAAGTTTATGTGCCAAAGAAGGTTGAGGTTCCCGCTATTCCCCCACCAAGAGCTAGGCCTCAATCGGTCATCACAATCGGCTCCATGAAAGCTCATGTCACTAATCATGATGGGCCGATTGTAATTGAAGAAATTCCAGCATCTAAGCAAGATGAATCTCCTAAAGATGTTGCTAGAGTTGAAGAGAAGAAACGTGTCGAAGGAGATTCCAAGCATCGGCAACTTGTATGGTGTCCTCGTGGGTTGAATAAAACTCAACGGCGTAAATTGCAGCGTGCCCGGCATAAGCAACAGAAGAGGGAGAAGCTTTCCAAGATAAAGGGTGAAATTCTCAACCCCGTACATGTCAAAAATCCTCTGGAAGATTAGAACGCCACCGCCGCCGCTGGCCAGTCGGTTCAGCCGATTGCTGCTGCCCCTGCTGCTCTGGAAAGTCTAGAGTCGGCTGAGCCGACTCCTGCTGTCCCGGGTGCCTCCGAGGTGTCTTCTGATGATTTTGCTACTACCGTTGCTGCTCTGGTTGGCATGGAGGTTCCTGAGGTTCCCGATGAAGAGATGGTTGACATGAGGCTACCCCAGAAAGAGGGGAGATCAATGTGGTTGTTTTGTCCGCCGATTACTACATCGTCGAGGATGATTCAACAGCAGCAGAGTTTAACTTTGCAACGGAGAATGCTGTATTCAAGAAACCACATGACTCCGTCAACCATCTCAAACCTCTGCATGTGAAGGGCCATGTTAATGGCATACCAGTCCATAGCATGTTGGTGGATAGTGGGGCGATAGTGAACTTGATGCCATATCCGCTTTACAAGAAGCTCAGTGGCACTGATGATAAGCTGATCAAGACCAACATGACCATCACTAGCGTTGGAGGAGGTGAGCCCATCTCGGCCAGAGGAGTTGCCAACATGGAGCTCACCGTTGGAAGCAAAAACTTTGGCCATGGCATTCTTCGTCGCTGACATGCAAGGTAGCTATAATTTGATAATTGGGCGTGATTGAATCCATGCCAATCGTTGTGTGCCATCTAGCTTGCACTAATTTCTCATCCAATGGAGGAGATGCTATTGAGGTTGTGCATTCAGATTCATCGGCTGATGTTGCTGCAGCCGATGCTCCTACACTCAGGGGGCATGATGCTACTACTTGCTTGTCTGGTAGAGATCTTTCTAGTTTTGAATTCATTAGTGTTACTAGGCAAGGTTTTGTTCTTGTATCTTTGAAGCTAATTAATAATCGGCTCAATATCATCATGTAATCATTATTGTAATGGATGCTAACGTTGAATGGTTAAAACATCGTGTTGAACAGTATCGGGCTAATAAGACCGATGCCTGTGAAGCTATTGATGATTTTGATGAGCTCGATAAGTTGGACCAAGGTTTTACGTCAGCTGACCCTTTAGAGTAAGTTGATATTGGGAATGGCTCTATGCCCCGGCCAACGTTTATTAATCAAAACTTGGAAGCCGATTACAAAGTTGAGTTAATCGCGCTTCTAAAGGAATATGTTGATTGTTTTGCATGGGATTATATAAAGATGCCTGGATTGAGCCGAGAGCTTGTTGAGCATTGGCTCCCCATTAAGAAAGGATTCAGGCCTTTCAAGCAAAACCCCCGCTGATTTAATTCTACAATTTATGATAGAATTAAAGAAGAGATTAATTAGCTGTTGCAAGCGAGGGTTATTAAGCCATGCAAGTATGTTGAGTGGGTCTCTAATATTGTGCCTATTGAGAAGAAGGATTCTAGGAAGATCAGAGTTTATATTGATTTTAGAGATCTGAATGGAGCCACTCCAAAAGATGAATATCCTATGCCTATAGTTAATATGATTATCAATGATGCCTTAGGACACCGGGTTATTAGCTTTCTTGATGGTAATGCCGGTTATAATCAGATTTTTATGGCTGAGGAAGACATGTCTAAGACGGCCTTCATATGTCCTGAGTTTGTTGGTCTCCTTGAGTGGGTTGTGATGGTGTTTGGGCTGAAGAATGCAGGTGCTACTTATCAAAGAGCTATGAATTTTATTTTTCATGATCTAATTAGGGTGATTATGAAGGTATATATTGATGATATTATGATTAAATCGGCTGCCCATAAATCTCATTTGGACGATTTACGTCCTGCTTTTGAGAGAATGTGCCGCTATCGATTGAAGATGAACCCGCTCAAATGTACTTTTGGAGTATCGGCTGGAAAGTTCTTATACTTTATTATTCATGATAAAGGCATAGAGGTTGATCCCAAGAGAATAGGGAAGATCAAGAATGTTCAGGCGCCTACATGCAAAAAGGACTTGCAAAAGTTCCTGGGGAAGGTGAACTACTTGAGGAGATTTATTGCCAACTTGTCTAGGAAAATTATTTCTTTTACCCCCATATTGAAGCTGAAGGATGAACCTGAGTCACTTGGGGGGCAAAGCAACAAGAAGCATTTGAGAAAATAAAGGAATATTTGTCAACACCGCCGGTTCTTCGTGCACCTAGAAAGGGAGTTCTTTTCAAATTATATATTGCTGTCGAAGATAAAGTAATCGGGGCTGTTTTGACTCAAGAAGATGAAGGGAAAGAATATGTAATTACTTATCTTGGTCGTTGTCTTCTTGATCCTGAGACAAGGTATGTCCATATAGAAAAATTATGCTTATCATTGTACTTTGCTTATGCTAAGATGAGACATTATCTTTTGTCTAGTACATGTGTTGTTGCTTGCCAGGCCGATGTGACAAAGCACATGTTATATCGGCCAATTCTTCGTAGAAGGATAGGAAAATGGGCATATGCACTAATAGAATATGACTTGACTTTTGAATCATTGAAAACATTGATGGGTCAAGTTCTTGTTGATTTTATTGTTGAGCATGGTATTGATTTAGATGATGAAGTCAATTGCCTTACTTTTACTCCATGAAAATTATACTTTGATGGATCAGTTTGTAAAGATGGCCAAGGTGTTGGTATTATTCTTGTTTCTCCTAATGGTGCTGAAATTGGGATGTCAAGCCGATTAGATTTCTCTTGTACCAACAATCAAACCGAATATGAAGCTTTATTATTCGGGTTGATCATGTTGCGGTCCATGGAAGTAAAATATGTTGAAGCCTATGGTGATTCCTTGCTGGTGGTATAGCAAGTTGCTGGTGAATTTCAATGTTTAGAAGGATCACTAAGAGCTTGTCTTGATGCTTGCCTTGATGTTATTGGTTCTTTTGCCGAATTTCGAATTCGGCATGTTCCAAGATATGAAAATTGTAAAGGCCAACATGTTAGATCAACAAGCATCTGGCTATGACGTCAATGGGCGTAATTTTCATGTTCAAGAAAAGCCTATGCATGAAGATTTACATTTTTTCCGTGTAGGTACAGACCAGTTGGCTAAGTCGATTGACCAAGTCGTCTCAGCCGGCACCCCTTCTGCTATGGCCAAGTTGGCTAGACCGACTGCCCTAGTTGGCCAGGGTGACTCCCCTGTGACTAGCTCGATCAATTCACCGAGAAGCTTCCAAATCGGCCCACCGTAACTTCTAGTGATATTGGGGCTGATTTAGATGATTGAAGGACTCCCTTGCTGAGATATCCACATGATCCAAGTGCTAAAGTTGATAAGAGTGTTCGGCGAAGTGCTTTTAAATATGTGTTGCATAACGATGAGCTCTATCGGAGAACCGCCAAAGATTTGTTGTCAAAGTGTTTGGGATCTGATCAAGCAAGAGTGGCTATGAGAGAAGTCCATGAAGGTATTTGGGTACACATCAATCGGCCCCAAAGATGAAGTGGTTATTGTGTAGAGCCAATTTATATTGGCCTACTATGATGGCCTATTGTTTTTGTTACTACAAGAGTTGCGAAGAGTGTCAGAGGTTTGTAAATATTTAGCTTGTGTCTGC
>CM036176.1:4222205-4305760 GCA_020631735.1 Saccharum officinarum | reverse complement strand
AGTGATATTGGGGCTGATTTAGATGATTGAAGGACTCCTTGTGCTGAGATATCCACATGATCCAAGTGCTAAAGTTGATAAGAGTGTTCGGCGAAGTGCTTTTAAATATGTGTTGCATAACGATGAGCTCTATCGGAGAACCGCCAAATTTGTTGTCAAAGTGTTTGGGATCTGATCAAGCAAGAGTGGCTGTGAGAGAAGTCCATGAAGGTATTTGGTACAACATCAATCGGACCCCAAAGATGAAGTGGTTATTGTGTAGAGCCAATTTATATTGGCCTACTATGATGGCCTATTGTTTTTGTTACTACAAGAGTTGCAAAGAGTGTCAGAGGTTTGTAAATATTTAGCTTGTGTCTGCTACTATGCTTCATCCTATCATCAAACCATGGCCTTTTCGTGGTTGGTGGCTAGACTTCATTGGCCAAATTCATCCCCCATCTTCCAAGGGACACCGATTTGTGTTGGTTGCTATGAATTACTTTACTAAGTGGACCAAAGTAGTTCCTTAAAGAATATGACACACAAGGAAGTAATTGAGTTTATTATTGAGCATATCATTCATAGATTCGGCATCCCTCAAACATTAACTACATATCAAGGGACATCGTTTGTGTCTAAGGAGGTGAGGGAATTTGCCAAATTGTATAAGATAAAGTTACTCAATTCATCTCCATACTATGCTCAAGCTAATGGCCAGGCTGATTCTAGTAATAAGACTTTGATCAAGCTTATCAAGAAGAAGATTGAGAAAAATCTAAGGAGGTGGCATAAAGTTTTGTCTGAAGCTCTATGGGCACATCGTATTTCAAGGCATGGTGCTACCAAGGTTACTCCTTTTGAGTTAGTATATGGTCAAGAGGCCGTGTTACCCATCGAAGTGAATTTGGATGCATACAAGCTTACTAAACAAAATGATCTATCAGCTGTTGTGTATCATGATTTGATAATGGATAACATTGATGAGGTGACTAATGTAAGATTAAAAGCTCTCAAGGAAATAGAGAAAAATAAAGCTCGAGTTGCCAAGGCATATAATAAAAAAAGTCAAGAGCAAATCCTTCCAAATGGGAGAATTAGTGTGGAAAACAATACTACCAATTGGATCGAAGAGCAATCAGTTTGGCAAGTGGTCACCAAATTGGGAAGGTCCTTACAAAGTGATCAAAGTTATAGTCGGTAATTCTTATCTGCTAGAGACATTGCAAGGTAAACGTCTCAATAGAGCATTCAACGGGAGGTACTTGAAAAAGTATTTTTCAAGTGTTTGGCAAGAAGCCTAAGTACTCTCCAAGCAATGGCTGATACATGTATCACCCTTAGAACAAAAATGACCGATGTATACATCACCCTTAGTCGTTGTGCAGCCGATGAGATGGGTATCGTCACTGCTTGGCTTTGTTTTGTTTGATTAAGTGTTTTCAGGTTTATGTATCATTCACCTTAAAACAGGGGGCATATGTTGACAACTAAAATTATCCATTTTGTGAAGTTGTCAAAATATAGAATGGACTTCACCATTACGTTCCTCTCGTTGAGACGGTCAAAAAACATATATAGAACGTCTAATTCGGAGTCTGGATGAAGAGTTATACCCCTAGAAAGATGCTCCGTTGTTGAGAGTTTCGATAGGTGTCGGGACTTCTGGGAATCCTGAAAAAACATGCTCGGGTGTTTGGAGGTATTCCCAAAGGAGTTCCGACTGTCGAGAGTTCCGACCCGAGTCAGGACTTCCGACAAACCTAACAAAAAACCCTGTTCGGATCTGACCTTTTGGATTCTGATCTGAACTATTCCAAACTCGTGGAAAACTTGAAAAATAAGGCTTGGAGAGGTTTTCTACTGGAATAAGACCACCCCCTCTATATATGAGAGGATCATGGCTAATTGAGTTCCCATCTATCCAATCGTCAAAAACACAACATATCAACTCCTTTTCCCCTAATTCTCTTCTCTCAACCCCTCCTGCTGTTCGTTGAGTTTCTCGTTGAGATTCAGCGACATCCTAGGCGGCCTTACTGGTCCTAGGAGATCCTCCATGTGCTCCTCCCCGACAGGTCTTCCCGGGAAAAGTTCGGGAGCTTTTCTAGCCGAGAACGGGCTCTACATCGGTCTCATCGGTCTCTAGATCGGTTTGATCGATTACACCATGTTCTTGCTGTGTTACAGGTTGTGTGCAACCTCTTTGGGCGTCTAAGGCCCTTCTGGTGTGTTGGCTTGGGATCATCTTCAACGTCAACACCCCCTATTGCCTCAAATGAGAGCACATCATCCATATTTCATCCCCTACTTCTCAGCGCACTCCAACCAATCTCCTAAATTTTCCCTACTTTACATTGTATTGCAATGAACCCTGTTCATCGGCTCCACTTGTCAGCTTTGTGGGAAGAGACAAATAAGGAATAGGGGGATGAGGGGCTCATATATCTGGGGGTTTAGGAGAGAGAAATGAGAGTCCCTTATCCATCCGGGACTGAATAGGGCTCGGTTGGAGAGTTTTTTTTCATATGTTTGAGCTCTCAAAATAGGACGAGGGCTCAAGTAGTAAGGTCTTGGTTGGAGTTTCTCTTAAGGAAGCAACACATGAGGCCTAAGGTTATGAGTTTGAAACGCTACGACCACACGTGTGTTGGGTGGTGGTGTTAGAGCTGATCAGACCCAACTTCCGAAAGCCTTGGGGCCAATTGGATTGGGCATCGGACTGCGTCACTGCGGTCGCGGACTGGAGTACATTGCAGATTGCTCTTGCCGTTGTTGCCATCGGGAGTGTGTGATGTCTGTGTGTCCTTTGGTTCTAGCGTCCTCCAGTCCCATAAGAAATATGGGCTTCTCCTGCACGACGAATTCGGGATCTTGCAGTTGCAAGTCCCCAAGTTGATATGCAACGAAGGTCGAGGCTACGGAAGGAGATCGCTGTACCCAGAGCGAAGGTGTCACAGTTGTTGGAGTCAAAGACTATCCCTATCTGAAGCACTTTCTAAGGATTTGCGCACAAAGTTCTCCTACCTAGCGTGCCAACTGTCGTAAGTTTTATCGTCGACATTGTAGATCATCGTTTTATATGCATGGAATTAGAGGGGTAGCATCCAGGACACAAATGTGTAATGCAGGTATGAGGTACTCTGTATCTAGTGGAGAATATAATAGATCTCTTATCTCGTATGCTCGGTGGTTTACGGGGAGTTGATGATGTTATACATGGGTTTCCAAGCTTGTTACAAGGAATTCTAATCGGGTCCTACTAATAGATCAGTACAAATGTCTTGGCTTCAGAGGCTTCGTTTCGATAACGTACCCCGTTCGGGTTGGACCTCTCCTTCGACCGGCTCGGCCCACCTCATCCAAATTGGACTCTTTTTTCAGGCGGCCGGTGAGGCTGGGGTTTCTATAACACTGACATATGGCGACACAACCGAATAAGTAGTATTAAGTCGAGCTTGGTTAAAGAATGACAATTTGATTTAGTGATTATTAATTTGAGGATCCTCACATATTTTACTGAGTTCTAATATAATTCTCCATTCCCTTCGTCATCGTAAGGTAAAAAAATGACGTCACTTAGATACGTCGATGCTCATACGTCTGCATGTGAATCGGAGCGATCAGGTTGCTTGGTTTAAGCGCAGACGACTTGACCTAAATTATTTTCCCGTCGCTAGCTAGAACTTCTAGAATACCTACTATTCCTGAAAAACTGTGTGGTTACACGCATACTACACAGTTTTATTGTAACTGTGTATACGGCTATATATACGGGCTAGCAGGGTTCGGTTAACACACACAGAGTACAATAAGTCCCGTATAATAAACACACGCATAGTATTATTAGTCAAGCTAGTAATAATAAGCTACTAGTAGCATTACTGCATATGTCCATCAACCAAGTGATCAACATGCAGAGGGTAGCCGCCGCCCTGCTCGCGCTCCTGGCGGCGCTGGCTGTTTCATGCAGCGGCGCCGGCGCCGGCACGGTTAGGATGCAGCTGAGCCACACGGACGCCAGTCGCGGCCTGAGCCCACGCGAGCTGCTGGAACGCATGGCGCTGCGCAGCAAGTCCCGCGCCGCGCGGTTCCTCTCCGGCTCATCGGCGAGTGCCCCGGCGACACCAGGGCACCCCACCCCGGAGTACCTGGTGCACTTGGGTATCGGCACGCCGACGGCGCAGCCGGTGCAGCTGACGCTGGAGACGGGCAGCGACCTCATATGGACGCAGTGCCAGCCTTGCACCGCCGCCTCCTGCTTCCCCCAGGTTCTGCCGTACTTCGACCCGTCCGCCTCCTCCACGCTCCAGGACCTTCCCTGCGACTCGTGGGCGTGTCAGGACCTGGGGACACAGTCGCAGTCGTCATGTGCCAACCAGACCTGCTTCTACACCTACTCCTACGGCGACAACTCAACGAGTGACGGCCAGCTCGTCGCAGACACCTTCGTGTTTGAGGCTGGTGGGCAACAAGCAGGCCAAGCGGCGGCCGTGCCGGGCCTGTCCTTCGGCTGCGGCGTGAATAACAGCGGGATATTCACGTCCAACGAGACTGGCATCGCCGGCTTCGGGCGCGGCAACCTGTCCCTTCCGTCGCAGCTCAACGTGGACAACTTCTCCTACTGCTTCACCAACGTCATGGAGTCCACGCCAAGCCCCGTGCTGCTCGGCCTGCCGGCGAACCTCTACGGCGGCGGCGCCGCCGTGCAGACTACCGCGCTCATCCAGAACTCTTTCGGTTCAAGTTCAAGTTTTTACTACCTGAATCTGATGAGCATCACGGTGGGGTCAACGACGCTGCAGGTGCCGGAGTCCGCGTTCGCCTTGAACGCCGACGGGACCGGCGGGACGATCATCGACTCCGGCACCTCGTACACGTCGCTGCCCCCGACCGTTTTCAGCCTCCTTAGAGACGCCTTCGTCTCCCAGCTGAATATGATGCCCGTGGCCGTCACGTCCCTACCCGGTTTTCTCTGCTTCCCGGCGTCGCAGACGACGACGACGGTGCCGACGCTGCAGCTGCAATTCGACGGCGCGACGCTGGACCTGCCTCAGGATAACTACGTGTTTACATTCCCGGTGGACGAGAATAATGATCAAGGCATGTGCATTGCAATACTGTCGTCCGACGCAAACGTGACCATAATAGGTAACTATCAGCAGCAGAACATGCACGTACTCTACGACCTCGCTGGCAACACGCTCTCTTTCGTCGCTGCTCAGTGCGACATGGTTTAAGACTACTCGGCCGCTCGCGCCGTGCGTGTTTGCTTCCCCGGGTTGTGTGTGTGCGCGGATGCCTACGACGTACTACTGCTGTTGCATTTCCGGTGAATTTGAATAATAATGCATGTATACACACGCTATATTATGCATATATATAACATATAATAAAGTGGTACTGCTTGCTGATCCAGTACCACACGGTTTGTATATATATATATATATATATATATATATATATATATATATATATATATATATATATATATATATATATATATATATATATAACAACAGTATGTACGCCGCACCTATATATATACTAAATATTTTGAATTTAGTCACATATTTTTAGTCTTGTAGTCTTTTATAACAAGTACTAAATTTCATTTGTATATACTCCCTCTGTTCCAAATTGTGAGTCGTATTGGCTTTTCTATACTACTAGTAGCCATGCATGTGTGACACGCACGTGTCTATTAATTTTTTTATTATAAACAAATAATAATAATAAATGTTAGTAAGAAATTTCATATTATACATTGCATAATGTATACAAATTTTTAGAATCCATATACATGATCAGGTTGGCACAAAAATACCTACACCCACAATTCAGTCTATATTATTGTGGTTCATTCCATATTACATGACAAAGATAGATATATCAACCTAATAATAAATCCCTAATATATCAAACAAAAAGTCTAAAGTTAATATTGCTAGGACCTGATTAGGCACCTTGTTTATCTTATGGTGCATGTGGATGTTGCTTGACGTCAGTAGCAGTTAATTGGTGGGAAAAAATTTGTTCACGACAAATAAAATGATTAATTTTTTTCTTAGTTGATTTCCTATAGTTTATACATAAATGAATATTATCATACAGTACATGTACAATGATATTATACAAACATAGTTTAGTTATACTGAATACCATGTGAGTGAACAAGCTCACTTGTTGAAAACAAAATATTTTTCAAGATTTGTGACGATGGTCCTCCTAACATATAATAGGAGGTAGCATGTATTTAGATCGACCTTCACAAAATACTCCATTATTGGCCTTTTTATTGCAAATATTCGACTCTAAATAAGACAATTATTATTATCTATTTATTTTGCACACATATCACCATGAGAAATTTAGAGTTCAGGTTTGATGTTTGTAGGGATATACGGATATGTCCATACATTAGCAGTTAGTAGCTTTTTTTGTGTGTGTCATCTGGATTGTGCAAGATTTGCTCAGAAAATGCAGAATTGCGCAGTCTATCTCTGCCGCTTGGTCTGTGTCATATTCAGTTTTGGGTTCTGCAGATACCACTATTTGGATATTTAAAGGCAGCAAAGAACTAATCAATAGCTTTGAAACCACAGTGCCTTTTTGGCCTCCTATTGTTACCAAAACTTTTAGAGTGAAACGTTGTGTCCATTTTTCATCAGAGAGTTTTGTCCACAAGTTCATTTTTCACACGATGGCCTAGTCTGGTGTCAGTCTATTGTCCATTGTAATTATGTTACTGATGCCCTTTGGTTTGTTTATATCCAGAGTCAGTAGCATGAGAGCCTTTTTTAACATATATACAAAAATTCTAAAAATGAGACAGTATTTATCTTGGAAATTCCAGAGTTTTTCTTCTTTAGCTACGTAGTATATTTTTGTGTACAGATAAAGTGATAATCATTCTGCTCTTCGGGGCGTCCCCAACAAGGGTGCAAAACGCTAGCAAATAATATAATTTTACTAGTTCAGGTGGAGCAAAGATAACGTAAAAAAGCACGGTATAGCTAACAGAGATGCCAAGCAGTACGCTCGCACAGAACCCAAGCAAGGGCTTGTTTCCTCCAAACTCCTGAATTTCACACTTTTCAAAAAAAAGATTTCTCGTCACATCAAACTTGTGATACATGTATAGAGTACTAAATGTAGATAAAATCAAAAACTAATTGCACAGTTTGGTTATACTTTACGAGACAAACATTTTGAACCTAATTAGTCAACGGTTGAACAATTATTACCAAATACAACAGTGTACAACAGATGCCTAATCCGGCCGGAACTAAACAAGGCCCAACTCACACGGACACGGTCTATGAACCTGTGGTCCTCCCTTTCTTTTACTACCGTGCAGCGAGCATTTTCTACTTTGTTTAAACTCTCTCTCTCCTCCACGTTGCTGGCGATTTGCATCAATCATCTTTTGGTGACAAGTTCAGTTAAGTCGTCATGATGGTTGCCTGCTCATATTTTACGTTTATTTATGCTGAAATTTTATTCCTTACCACGAACAGATTGGTACTGCATATATGAAATTATTTGTGCCATGGAGAGGGTTTCAGTAGCACCAGAAATGATTGACGATAGTCGTACTACATATAATAAAATATTTGATTGTTGCTGACCCTATGATCGCACTGTTCATGTATTAGTTCAGACATATATCAATTTATCCCTAATTGTTAAATATTGAGCCTGATTGTTAACTATATTGAGCTTGTTTGTACACTGATATCACTCGTGCTAGTGTTGCCTGGGCATAAAATGACTTTGATCACGTGCCCTTGCTTTGTGTCCAAGAGTGCCGTGGTCACCTTGCTGCATAACTCTACACTTCTGCAGTGCTTAGGTTTTCAGTGTGCAGATGGTATTTTGTGTTTTTGCAAGCACTTGATCTCACAGATCGACTGCTTACAGCTAACTTATATTATCAGCGCACCACTATTGTTGGCTTCACTCTCTGCCCGTGCGTGTTGATCTTGAGAAAAATACTTCGGTTTAACATTGTCCATATGTGTGATCTGAATATGCCAGGAATGCTTGGCATAAGCTTGGTTCTATGCCTACAGAAGAAGCTATGCAAGAATGCATCACAATTGAATGATCCAAGAGATGAAGAAAATGCCCCAAAACGAAGACTATTTATAATTTAAACATGGGAAAAATTGTAACAGATAACTAAAGAAACCGGTGGATATAATTTTAGTTTATTTTTTATACATTTTATTAGCTACTCCCACGATTTGTACTGCTGTACTACGTTGCTAATTGCTTGTGAAGGCCCTTGGAGCATTTGGTAGCAGTACTGCTAGTGGCAGCTGTTTGTTTGTGAGGGCCCTTGGATTGTTGTGTGCGATTTCTCATATAGGGTTGGAGTGGATCAGGATGCTATGGCTTTATGGATCGGATTGATGAATCATATAATATATTATATTAGATATATGCCCGTGCGTTACACGGAGTTGACGATTTTTGACTGAACCATAGTATTTATACCTAATAATAAAGAGGCAAAATTTCTCACCCCCTCTAATTTGGTTCGGTCCGTCCATTTATTTGGTTCATCTCCCTCTAACTACCGGACAATGGAGAGTTTATTCCGTCCGGATTTATATATATAACACATGCTCATACGAGTTAATATTAGTATAATCCGAGTCCAAAAACGTATTTGAGGTGCTATTTGTTTTCCTATTCTTTCTACTCTTTTTCAATCTAAATACGGTGTCCGTCTTTCTTGCGCACCTGAGTATATGTATCCTCTACTAATTTTTATCTATACCTAATTTTTTTTGGGTCACCTACAAGTAGAGTTCAATCTATGTACGTTCTCTTTTCCCCTCGGCCGTTAGAGTTTCTCAAATTCCGGTTTAGGGGTTTTTTTTTGTTTTCGTTCGTGAGTCATATTTGGATTTGTTATCAGATTCGTTTCCTTACATTCAAAGAAAAGATTGGTTTGCTTCTGTCTTTTCACATTGGTTTGTATTTGCGTCCGGTTAATAAAAAAAGATAAAATTTCTCCCCCCTGATCTCCCCCTAATTTTGGTCCGGCCATCCAATCTTTTGGTTATGCGTGCAGTCGTGCCATACGTGTGTCTCCATGCCTGAGCTGGCCGACCGTATCTGTATCCTTCCCGTCCACGTGGTCCAATTCCCATCCGCATCGGTCTCTTGCGTCGTTCGCCAAACTCCCGTACGCAGCGGTCTCCTATGCTGGTTCCCCGTAAGCCTCGGCCTCTGGCCGCTTAAGCCAAGCAGCACAGGATCTCAGCACGGGGCCATCAGATAATGGACACTAGAGTCCGTGTGGCCACCGTTCGACCTGCCGTTGCTGGCTTACCTCGCATCGGTCGGGACAACAGAAACCCGATGGACATGGCGGAGCTGGTTGTCACGGACGAGTAGATGCTGGCAACGCCCGTGCCCGCCGCCAGCGTGGACGCGTGGTCAGCCTGCAGGCCCTGCTGCACCACTCAGTCATTGAGTACACCTACGCAAGCACCAACATCACGCTGACCACCCGCCTGCGCAAGGGGCCAGCCGGCGGCCGTCACCGAGCGCGCGAGGTCTCAGGTGTGTGGAAGTCGAATTGAATAGGCGAGGAGCCTACCCTTGACAAGATTATGAGAGAAACGGAGGAAGAGAAGATAAGTCCTTTTGTATGGGTGTCTTATCCATTTTCTTTTTGCCATTTAATATACTGACATCTAACACTGGCACAAACCAGGATAAATGGAGGCTTCACTTTAAAGCCGTGAGGACAAAATCAGAAAGTTAAAAAAGTGAATTGGTAAAGTTACATTTGCAATCTAAAATAGGGACAACAATACTAAATTCTTTTATTACGTCATTAATAGGTTGAGTTGTTTTTCTACTCATGTTCCATGCCTGGGACTGGGAGTACTTGGTTTAATCATAAAGGAACTCAGTACTCTAGATGAGATGATTAGTTTCCAATCAACGCACTAATTCAACTTATTAGTTGGAAACGATGGAGGAAGGAAAAAAAAAATTTACGACTTTTAAAATATATTATATTATTCACCACTACCAACGCAAGAGCATTTTTTCAAGTAAATATGTAATGTAAAAATAATAATAAAGCCAACACATTATGAGCCTTTTAACTTTTGATTTTGAATCCTTCTATAATAGACAAAGATTTTCATTGCAAAGGGTGCTCATTCGGGAAAGATAAAAATGGAAATTCATTTCGTTAAACAAGAAACATCCAAACCATACACAGCCTCTGCAACATTATTCATGAGAACAGTTGATGAGACTGAAAAAAGGTTGTAGATATGCCAATAGGCAAAAAAATAAAAAATGTCAAACCACTAGGCATAATACAAAAAGGCCAGGTAACTAAGAGATGATGGTTAACATGAAAATCAACCAATTTTGAAGGTACCTTAAATAAGAGATGATGATGAACATGAAAATCAACCAATTTTAAAGGTACCTATGTTTATCAATTCGAACCTGAGCTGCTCCATGCAATCTAATAGGAGTCCTTGGTGGCCAACATGGTGAGGGAGTTCGAGTGAAGAGGGGCACCCGTACACCACGTAGAGTCCACCACCGTCATGAAAAAGCAGCTGTGCCTGCGCCTCGTGCCAAGGACAAGGAGGACTTGATTGGAGGAGCTTTGCTTTTCAGTAGTGGACTTTTTGGAGAGATTGAAAAAAAACTAGTAGTTGAATAATTTGCATGTCTACGTGTCATTAGGACATCATTCAAGTGATCGTATTATGCCGATTTCATATGTCCATGGATAGAGTATTGATTGGGGTATCAGGTTTGTGCTCTCGAAGTAATTTGATATGCAGTAACTACTTTTGTTTGCTACTAGGGGATCAAACTGTGTGTTTTGTTTTGCCGCCTCTTATGCACCTGACGCTTATATAGGTTGATAATAAGAACTCGGACTGAACACAAGACAACAGAAACGGAAAAGAAAAAAAAAAGATAACAAAAACAGGAAAACATGCAACAAAGAAGCAACAGAAAGACTAAACACAATAAAAACGAGTTAGATCAGTGGTATACATCCACACATAGTATAAGGTTTGAATTTGAACATATGATGCAATCTCAAACACTATTTAGAGGACGATCTCAAGACAAATTGAAATACGCATATGATCATTGGATAAATGTCAAAACGTCCCATGTTCAAATCTACTGAGTTAGAGCACTCAACACCACACATTGCTAGATAAATTTTCGAGCTGCAAATCATCCATAAAAACTATGCAAAAAAAGTTGTACCGCCCGTTGCAACGCACGGATAAGTTTGCTAGTAATAATAATATGTGAACATGTCAGCTCCAAATACGGATACATGGATTTGGCCTTCGTATCGGAACCGGATAGGTCGCGGACGTGTGAGCTCCAGTAGGGGATGATTCGTTTTGAATCCGGATAGGATGCACGGACAATTGAGCTCTGAGTGGGAAATGATTTGTATCGGACACGGATGTGTGATCATGCACTTTGGTATCACAGGGTAGATTATGTTTAGAGGCTTTTTATGTGTGTGTATATAGAGAAAAGATATTAAAGATTAAAAAAACTGTCTGTCTTTCCCTAATTACTTGACATCACTTTTTCCTCCACCACATAGTTTGGGTTTGCAAAAACCTTATTGACATTGCACGAGTCATGATCGTAACACGCGTGGAGACATATGGCTCACCATCTACCCCTTGCCGGCCCACCAGACCCCACACATGCATTCCATCCCTCTCTCATCCATGTCAGCTCCACGTCGTCCGGTTAGTTTAACTTAAACACACAGCCATGTCTTCCGCCTTGTCAATTATCCCTTTGCCAATCTCAACGCCTCCTGTCCGTCCGTACACCCTGGTGTGTGGGCCACGGTAGCAGCTTAAACGTGATTATGGTAATCAAATACCCTTATCGGGCCGACAGACATATCGGGAACTCGGTAGCCGATAGGACCGGACCTATCGGCCGGTGGAGGGCCTATAGGCCTCTCCTCGCCGGCCACCGCCGTGCAGACTACCCCGCTCATCCGGCCGGGCTCTTTCCGCTCAAGTTTCTACTACCTCAATCTGACGAGCATCACGGTGGTGGCAACGGCGCGGTAGGTGCCGGCGTCCACGTTCGCGCTGAACGCCGACGGGACCGGCGGGACGTTCATCGACTCCGGCTCCGGGTCTCCGGCACCTCCATCACGTCGCTGCAGCCACACGTTTTCAGTCTGCTAGTGCTTAGCGAGTAGCGACGCCTTCGTCTCCGAGTTAAATATTATAAGACATAATGATCTTCATTACCAACCACCCAATAGCATTATGATCTGCTAATTGATCACTGATTAGCTAGTTCTAAGACTCCTTGATTAAGGCCTTGTTTGGTTTCAAAGGGACTAGAGACTAAATTTTAGTTCATTGTAGTCTCTAAATTGCCAAACACGGGGACTAAAAGAGGGACTATTAGTCCCTAGTCCACTAGACTCTCTTAAGGAGCTAATTGGGACCGGTGGTCTCTGGATAGTCCTTGGTCCCTAGTCCCAGGAAGCAAACAGACCCTAATTTGCTCCTTATAATCTTAATTCGATAATCCTTTGATTGATATATAACTTCTCTAAAAACCCTGGGGAAAGAAAATAAGAAATTGAGGACAGACTAAAGCTTTTACATGCTATAAACTCATTTAAAACCCATTAGAAAAAAAAGAGCAAAATGGCATATATTGCTGTCTCACTGTAAACTTATATGGAGCTGAATTAAATGATGATAACTTTTATATGAAAATTAGTTACCGTACAAAAAAGATATGATTTTTCTAAGACATATCATAACTTTTTTGTGTGGAATTAAATGAAGATAACTTTTACACGGTTCCTATTCGTCAGTCGCCCGTTGTGTTCAGGCGACAGACTGTCCGTTGGTGGCTGGTATCTGCAGAGAGATTGTCAACGTTGGATGTGAATCTAAGGGCCGGTAACTGTTGCTTGAAAAGAAGCAATAATTCAGGCATCTAAAATATATCAAGTCATGAATTCTAGATCTTGACGAGGTCTACAACTTTCTAGTTTTATATTTTATGATTTGAAGTCATTAAGATGCTCAATAAAAATTAATGGCATATATATTTAGACCTAAGGGTATTTTTTGACTTTTCACACCTGCAGTTTGACACCATTAGAATCGAATCTGACGGCTATGGCATGGAGGGTAAAAAAAAGTTTGCAGCAGTGTTGTTAAGTCGGAATTGCGATCTTTTATAATGGCTCACAAGTGAAAGGCTCTTTGTTTTTCCCTTGGCCTTATTATTAAGAGGGCCAAGATGGGCACCTTGAATTGTTACAAGAGCAGATTATGCCTTTCTAGAGAGGGCAATATGTGTGATATAAGTTATGGTTGAAAGCCATTGAACTTGAACGAAACATTTGAGTTACAGCACTGAATATTTAACCCATACAATAAAGTCACTCACTTGTTTGTACCACAAAATAAATAAGAACTGAATGTCAAGATGCTATCTATCTTACAGAAATCATTGTGCCTCCAGCAGACCTAAAAAACCAATTAGAACATTTTGATCACCTCACCAGAAAAAGCAGCTGATGAAAAAGGTGAACTGGGTCGAAAATGCTTGAGAACAGTTTTACACCAACAAGTTCGGTAGTTTCCAAGTTAGCTCTGCAAGTTTGGACAAAAAGGTCAGAACTTATATAAGCATCTATTGTCTGGATAACTTTTTCCTTGCTTTAGTAAACAAACTTATATTTTTCCTACTTTACATTTTTAGGAAAATGAGTGGTGCATCTAAAAGTTGTAAGAGAATGCTGAATAGCATGTCATCCTGAAATATGAATGAACATCAAACATATTACCAAGAATGTTTAGAGTTTATAAAGCCAGTGGTAAGCTTTCTTTTCGATTACAGAATGAAGAATGAACTTGTTAGTATTGAATAATTGAGCAAAAAACAGAAGATAACTATTATCAGACAGATATGGAGAATAGAGTAGACAGATTATCTTAGTTAGCAATTAGCAGTAAGGGGGGTTGGGCATTTGGTCATGACTTTTCACTGAAATGCCCAGCATATAAAGTAACTCACTAGCCATGTGCAATATTAGAATCTAAATGTCCAACTGTACAAAGAAACTACCCTGTTCAGTTAAAAAAGAAAGAAACTACCTACAGTGGGGCAACAACAAACCACTTGCGAAGAAAAACTGAACTAGAATCGTCCAACTGATTTCAATCTACATTATGTAACAAATGTAAACAAAATCAAACGACTTAAAAGGTAAGATGTGTTTCCTAGAACAATGAATATGTTATTTTTTAGCTACCATCATTTGGGCATAGTCGCATAGATGCATACCTCCTCCATATACAATTCCAGAAAGGATAACGCAAAACTTGATGAATCTGAGTCAAGACTCCAGTTTAGGTAACACTTCTGAAACCAGTCTGAAATTTCTGATAAGCCAAAACAGTTGCAGTGATTACTACAGCCTTGTACTTTGTGACCCAACAAACACTCATCCCTTGCATGAATATTGAAGTGCACCATCATTTCTGTTGTAAGACAAGCATATGGAACAACTGAGGAACAAATAGACAGCTTGCCTTTGCAAGTGCCGAGTTGACTTATCCTGACTCTCAACTAAATCTACAATGTCCAATAAAAACAGAGAATCTTCTAAACAATTTTCTGGTTTAGCAATATGTTGTGAGATAGGCTCATGAAGAAGGTCTTCAAAGTAATGCCGAAGCAATTTCAGCCAACTAACAATATGTGAACAATCTTGCTGTATGTAAGGCTTAAGCCACATCATTACCATCTGCATTAAAAATGAAACATATCCTAAGGTGTGCTAAAATGTTTAGGAAGCCAAATTAACTAGCAACGCGTGACAGAAAAGAGCTCTGAATGTCCGAGGCTTACCAGAATTTTATGCTAAGTACTGATAAAGACTTTTGGGTCCATCGCGCTGCCCATGCAAGGAAAATGCTATCTTGGGAACTATGTCAACAAGTTTCACAAACATATCTTGTCCATCTGTACCTTCCAGGTAACTCTAGTTAAGTAAAGAGCTGTGTTGAATCATTACAAAAGCTAAGCTAAATCTGTTATCCTTGGCACAGTTGGCAAGTCCTCCGGCATGTAATTGATGGAAAGAATCCTAAGGCATCTTATGAATATGATGAATGGATAGACAAATGAAGTCATCTGTCAAATCACTGTCATTGTGTTTAAGGTACGTCAAGATAGCATGTAATACTCGAAAGAGACTGGACATGGTGCAGTGCAATTCCATGCATGAAGAATTGTTAAGCAGCCAGCCTCTGTAAAGCTGTTGGGAAGCATGCACTGTTGGTTGACAGGCAAGAAGAAAAGGCCGACTCACCATCTTTGTATCAGAGTGGCTTGTGCAATGCTGGAGCTCTTCTCAGCTAGAATTGGGAATAGTGCGGTACTGCTGTGCGATTACCGACAGTGCGTGCTGTACGATATTCTGATACCTGCAAAAAAGAGACAACAACAACAACAACAACAACAACCAAGCCTGTCAGTCCCAAGCAAGTTGGGGTAGGCTAGAGTTGAGACCCAACAAACACCGTCAGTTACGGTTCAGGAACGTCAATAGCCGTTTTCCAAGCACTCCTATTCAGACATAGGTCTCTAGGTATATCCCATTCTTTCAAATCTCTTTTTATTGTCTCTTCCCAAGTCAACTTTGGCCTTCCTCTGCCTCTCCTCACCTTATTATCTTGACTTAGAACTCCATAATGCACTGGTGTCTCTGGAGGTCTCCTTTGTAAATGGCCAAACCACCTCAACCGATGTTGGACAAGCTTCTCTTCAATAGGTGCTACCCCTAGACGATCACGAATATCATCATTTCGCACTCGGTCCATCCTTGTGTGACCACAAATCCAACGCAACATACGCATTTCTGCAACACTCAGTTGTTGGACATGTCTTCTCTTTGTGGGCCAGCATTCTGCTCCGTACAACATAGCGGGTCTAATCGCTGTTCTATAAAACTTGCCTTTTAGCTTTTGTGGTATCCTCTTGTCACAGAGAATGCCAGAAGCTTGGCGCCACTTCATCCACCCTGCTTGGATTCTATGGCTAACGTCCGCATCAATATCTCCATCCCTTTGTAGCATCGATCCCAGATACCGAAAGGTATCTTTCCTAGGCACTACTTGACCTTCCAGACTCACGTCTCCCTCCTCCTGTGCAGCAGTGCCAAAGTCGCATCTCATGTATTCAGTTTTAGTTCTGCTTACTCTAAAACCTTTAGACTCAAGGGTCTGCCGCCACAATTCTAGTTTCCTATTTACCCCCGCTCGGCTTTCATCAACTAACACTACATCATCGGCGAACAGCATACACCAAGGGATATCTTCTTGGATGTCCCTTGTAACCACATCCATTACTAAGGCAAAGAGATATGGGCTCAAGGCTGACCCTTGATGAAGCCCAATCTTAATCGGGAAGTAGTCTGTGTTACCACCATTTGTTCGAACACTAGTCACAGCATCGTTATACATGTCCTTAATGAGGGTAACATACTTTGCTGGGACTTTATGCTTGTCCAAAGCCCACCACATAACATTCCTTGGTATCTTGTCATAAGCCTTCTCCAAATCAATAAAAATCATGTGTAGGTCCTTCTTTTGTTCTCTAAACCGCTCCATAACTTGTCTAATTAAGAAGATTGCTTCTATAGTTGACCTTCCGGGCATGAAACCAAATTGGTTCATGGATACCCGCGTTGTTCCTCGCAAGCGATGCTCTATGACTCTCTCCCACAGCTTCATGGTGTGGCTCATCAACTTGATTCCCCGATAATTAGTACAACTTTGGATGTCTCCCTTGTTCTTGTAGATTGGTACCAATATGCTTCTTCTCCACTCCTCAGGCATCTTGTTCGATCGATAGATATTGTTGAACACCTTAGTTAGCCATACTATAGCTATATCTCCGAGACATCTCCACACCTTGATTGGAATACCATCAGGGCCCATTGCTTTACCCCCTTTCATCCTTTTTAGAGCTTCTCTGACCTCCGATTCTTGGATCCGCCGCACGAAGCGCCTATTGGTGTCATCAAAAGAGTCGTCCAACTGGACGGTGGTGTTCTCATTCTCACCATTGAAAAGCTTATCGAAATACTCTCGCCATCTATGCCTAATCTCATCCTGCTTCACCAAGAGCTGCTCTCTCTCATCCTTAATGCACTTGACTTGGTTGAAGTCTCTTGTCTTCCTATCACGAGCCCTAGCCATCCTATAGATGTCCTTCTCTCCTTCCTTCGTACTCAAACGTTGGTACAGACCCTCGTATGCCCGTCCCTTTGCTTCGCTCACCGCTCGTTTTGCAGTCTTCTTTGCCACCTTGTACTTCTCTATGTTGTCGGCACACCTGTCATGGTACAAGCGTTTATAGCATTCCTTCTTTTCCTTAATAGCCTTTTGCACATCTTCATTCCACCACCAAGTGTCTTTTGAATCGCATCTATCCCCTTTGGTCACTCCAAGCACCTCTGAAGCAATCTTCCGAACGCAAGTTGCCATCTTCTCCCACATGTCGTTTGCATCCCCTTCATCCTGCCAAGGGCCCTCTTCAATAACTCTTTCCTTGAAGACCTTTGCTGAGAGTATTCCTGAAAATCGTAAGTTGCTTACACATGGTGAAGTAAAGTCTTCAAGCACATATATAGCATTAGAAGGAATCCAGGGACAGTGTATGATTGGAGGTCGTTGGTTTTCTTTAACAGAGTAATTCCCAAAGTACAAGGTTCAGATTATTTCAAAGGGAGTTAACTAACAAATAGGGAGGACAAATACTTTAACTTGTATCAAGGGCTGAACACAATTGCAGCATCAGTATTCGGTACCATATTGGATTGCTTCATATATCCAACGGCACCATTACTTCCGCCGTATTAGCTTTTATGCAGACCTGATTAATAACAGTTGGATACTCAATTTACTAACTAAAGATATGTCTGGGAATCCACTAACTGAAGATATTTCTGGGATACAACTTCACTGTGCGTAAGTATTCACTACAGCACTTTTGTTTGACAAACACTGAAGACCAAAAATGCCACCCCAACTAAAGCGATTCGTACAGAGGATATGTTATCATGCGTAATAAATTTATTGTAATAGAAGTACCCCAACTGCAACGGGCCACAACACTCATTTCCTTCTCAGGCCTATGCTCTTCTTCTTCTGAGTGATTGCAAATCGTCTTGACATCGCAACATTGTAAAATCTCCTCATATGCTCTGACAACCGATGTATCGCACCAAGGTCGCCTACAGCTGATAACCTCAGCATTATAGCATCAAACTTCTTGTATGACAGTTTCATGTCACGGTTTATAACCTCATCTAGAAGAGCAGTTGCATGTTCTGTTCTTCCACAATCAAAGAGACCATCGATCATTATCTCGTAGGTATCAATAGCACGTTGACATCCTCTTGTGTCCATCTCAAGCCATATATCTAATGCTCTACGTGCCTCTCCCATCTCAAAGAACATCACCATCAGCATATTATAGGTATGAACACTGGGCTCACAGTGCTCCTCTATCATCCTCTCACAGAGTTCAAGTGCATCGTCAGCCTTTCGAAGACTACAAAGCACATTAAGAAAGCAATTGTACGTGACAATATCAGGAGGAAATCCAGCCCTCCCCATCTCCTCCAACACACGATAAGCAACATCCAGTTTGCCCACGAAGCACATCCCTTGAATCAAATCTTTATAAGTCGTCACATCAGGCATACAGCCACAACTTCTCATATCTGAAAGCAATTCAAAACACTCCTCCATCCGATCAGCCTTTGCTAACGCAACAATCATAATCGAATACGTCTTGGCTGTGGGCGATGATATCGTCGACCCCTCAGTCCTCATGAACTCAAACAGCTCCCTTGCCTCTAAAACCAATCCAGCACTGCAAAAAGATTCGATGGCTGCAATGTATGTGAAACTCTCCGGGGTGTGCTTCATCTGAATCATTTCCTCGAGCACCTTCATGGCCTTCTTGGGGTCCCTAGCCCGGCACCACCCGAAGAACAGGATACTGTATGTCTCTGCATTACCCAGCAACCTCCTCTTCACGCGGCCAAACACCACCTCTGCTTCCTTGACCATCCCACACTTGCAGAACGCGTCCAGCAGAACATTGAGTGCGTCAGTCTCCAGCGGCGTACGCATCCGAACCCACCGCTTCTTGGCCAGCTTCCTCATGTGCGTGAGATGCTTCTCCGTGTAGGCGCGCAGGATCTCAAGAAGGTCCTCAACCGGCACCGACCTCGTGCCATGGCGCTTCATGTGATCGAGCAGGTTGCAGAGGACACCGAACCGGCGGCTCTTGTACCGCGTGCCAGAGAGGATGTCGATGATGTCGTTATAAGTCGCCGGTTCGTGGCTGTACCCGTCCTGGTGGGACGCCCAGGCGAAGAATCGGAATGCCAGTTTCTCCTCGTAGCGGAGGCGGTGCAGCACGTCGACGACGAGCGGGGTAGTCAGCTCGGCGCCCAACGCGTCGAGCGCGGCCTCCGTGCCCTCGTTGGATTCCGCCCCCGTCTCAATCACGGCATCATAGATCCTATCAGAAAGCGTGGCGAAGCGCTCGTCCTGGAGGTGAGTGGGGAGGATGGCGTGCTCGGAGAAGAGCCGCCGCACTGGGGGATTGGGTAGATGGACCCACAGCGGCAGGATTCGAGTGGGGTGCAGCGGTCGGAAGGAGGGTGGATTGGGGGAGCGTGTAGCGGCGAGGGTTGGCAAGGGCGGGGCCGCGAGAAGGCAGCAGAGATGGCGGAGACGGGAAGGGAGGTTGGGACGAGTAGTGGTGTTTGGATGGGAGGCGAGCAGGGGCGTGAGATTCGGGGCGCCCCCGTCCCCGAAAATTTCACGGACGGGGACGCCCCAGGTGGGACGAGCGCAAGCGACGCGGAGAAGAGAAGAGACGAAGAGCGACGCAGAGAAGAGAGAAGGCCGATGTCGGACTCGGTGGAGGCCGGCATGGTGGAGGTCCATGGGCTGCCGAGGTCCAGCGAGCCTCGGAGGTGGGAGATTCCGGCGAGGCCGAGATGCACAGGCACCGGCTCCAGCGCGGCCTTGCGGGCGAGCGCACCAGGCAAGCGCGCGAGCTCTGGGGCTCCACCGGCATGGCGCCGCCGTGAGAGCTCCAGCGATGGAGCCGCGGGCCATGGGGCGGAGTAGGCTTGGTGAAAGGTGGAGGAGGCGCCGCAGCGCGGGGGTGTCGGGCGGAGGAGGCGCAGGGGGAGCTTGATCCGGAGGGGCGCGGCGCGGATGCGGAAGAGCGGGCACGGACGCACGGTGGAGGCGCTGCGCACCTTTTTTTGTTTTTTTTTTTTTTAGCTTTTTTGCGAAAGATTCTCTCAAATATGCCCCTGGCGGAAAGATTTCAAAAAATAGACTCTTCTCATGACGCCATAGTAGTTGGCGCCAAGATATAACTGCATGGCGCCAGGGTCACTGGCGCCACAACCCTGCACGCGTGGCGGTGACGTGGCAGGGTGCATGGCGCCATGGATCTTGGCGCCATGCATGCACGTAAAAACGGCCCTCGAATTTTTTTTTCTTTCTTCTCTCTTTCTCTTCTCTTCACCCGGCCGCCGGTCCTCGCGCTCACGCCGCCGCCCGCGTGCCGCGCCGCGCCGCGGCTTCACGCGCTCGCAGCGCCGCTCGGGCCCGCCCCCGCGCCGCGCCGCGCCGTCTCCCTGCCCGCCTCCGAGCTCGGCCGCACGCACGTCTGCCATCGCCCGTGTGTGGCCGCGCCGCCGCCCGAGGCCGCGGTCTCAGCTCGTCCGGTCGTGCGCGCCCGGCCGGACGCCGGAGGCCCCTCACGCGCCCCCGTCCGCTCGTCTCCGCGCCCGCGGCTCGACCGCCCGCCCGCGCACGAGCTTGGCAGCGCGCGCGCCCGCCAGTGCCCGCCCGCCGCTCGCATCTCAAGCGTCGGCATCTCCGCTTCTGCACAAGGTAAACTAGTTTGTTGTCTGTCACTAATAATAGTACATTAGTCATGAAGCTAGTTAGTAAGTTTATTATAGTTGATTATAAACAAGTAGTAATGTCTGGAGGGTCATCGAGAGGGAAGGGAACGGGGGACTAAGGGTACTCCAATTGCGTGGGAGGGGTCTCTGGGTCCGGAAGACTTTGATGAACCAGTGTATTATTTTCCTATCGAGACCAAGAGAGATTTAAACAAAGAGTGTCCACTCCGAGGATATGATAACCGGAAAGAAAATTGGCCAAAATGTAGGCATGGTGAAGACTGCTTAGTGCAGATGTTCGTGGAGGGTTTGGATGGAGGTCGCCGATTCTTCAAATGTCCGCGAGCAGAGGTAATAAGTTTTAAATTTTATTACTCAATTTTTTTTCTCTATTATTTTGCATCTCAAAGGCGAAACTAACTGCATGTTCACTAAAATCTTTGAAATGCAGTGTTCAGAGTCCAAAGAAAACTGTGGCTTCACTAGGTGGGTCGATCCTAGACCATTCTATCCGCACGCACAGTACATCTACTACTTGCAAGACCGTATCTTCGAACTAGAAAGAGAAGTTAGCAACGGTTACAAAAACGACGAAGCAGACGATACCAGTAGTGGTGCCGTTTCACAGGACGGACCATGCCATGATCCATATTGCACCTGCCCTAACCACAAGAACAACGGGCCTCCGCCACCACCTCCACCATCAACAATAGGAGGGTACTATGGAGAAGGGGCTACACAGTTTGCTATGTGGCCGCACTACTAGATAGAATAAATCTATCGTGTACACATGCCATGTAATGTGCTTGTTGTTCGCTCTAATTATCTAAGGCACGTTAGGTTTAGTCCAGGACAAATGTGCCCTAGTTTGGTACAAGTTCTGACATGCCATATCCTATGTTATGCGTGTTGAATTGTAAAATCTAGTACTTCCTTATGTTTTATGTGCACCTCGAGAACTAGTTTCAGTAACGAAGTAACATTAAACCTGATATATGACAACACTATGCAAGGTCCAAAAAATTAAAGTGCATATGAAGTACATGACAGACACAATAGATAACAAAGAACATGCCCTAAGTACATGATTTACCTAAAGTACAATAGATTAAACACATTGCATACTAGATCGACCATATTGTTTATGATTAAACCATACAACTAGCATACTACTGAGTACAACGAGGCCACTTTCCCTTTTTCTGGGCATCGGGATTCTCCTCCATCGCTGCCTTCGCTCTGCGCACGCGCTCAAGCTTCTTCTCCCTCTCCTCCCTACACGCAGCAACACGCCTCATTTTCTCCTCTTCCTTGTGCTCCTTTGCTGTTGCCTCCTCTCTGCGTCTCTTCTCTAATATCTCCAGGCGCTCCGCATCCCACTCCTTCAGGCCTTGTAGAAGCCGCATGTCAGCCTCCTTGATCTCAGTGTCGATCCACTGCTCAAAATCACATAGCGGTGGAGGGGTCTGCAGTAAATAAAATTTTTCAAATCCAATTAATATGCAAAACTTCATATGATACGAATTAATTAATAAACAAAAGTAATTTCTCACAATAAATGTACTGCGACGCTGACGCTCTGTAGGTTCCCATGTAAAATTGGAACACATCCAATATCTCTGCTTATATGTTGCCTCATCTTCTGAAATATCTACCTTGCAAGGATCGCCACAGAAGCACATGGGTATTGGCACACCGCTAGGGAGCGGCTTTGGGACGTACGGACTTTCGGTCATCCGTAAGGATGGCAACGGGTCGGGTTCGGATCGGGTGTAGTCTCCGTGCACCCAAAATCGAAACCCGAAATCGAAACCCGAACCCGAACCGAAAACCGTTTCGGGTAAAAATCCATCACCAAAACCAAACCCGCGGATACTCGAAACCCGAATGGATACCCGAAACCCGAACGGATACCCGAAACCCACGGATAAATATACACATATTCACATGTATAAATAAGAGGCAACAAATAAAAAATATTTTCATGAGTCAATTTTGAATAGATTTAATAATCTAAGTAAACAAGTTATTATTCGCATATTATAAAACATGAGTTTTAATTCTAAATGATTTATTTCGGATATCCATTGGATATCCACGGGTGAAAAACCAAACCCGAAACCAAACCCAAACCCGAAAAACATGGGCGAAAAATTATCCCCAAACCCGAACCCGCGGGACCCGAAACCCGCGGATACCCGCCCCGAACCCGATCCACTGCCATCCTTAGTCATCCGTGCATAGCTACAATTCAACAAATTCTAGTCTAATATTACAAACCAAATAATAATAAAAGTAAAAACTAAGGGATTACTATATGAAGAAAAAGATCTACGCATACCTTTGTTTTCTAGCTTTTCCACGCCTAGACATCCTACGGTTGAAAAATACATGCGATTTTTAAAAAGCACATGAACAAGGGACATGTGAAGTTCATAGGTTAAGAATATGATTTCATTTTACCAAATCAATTCGAAAAAATAATGAAGGGTGAGAAAATACCTAGCTCTCGAAGATCGACGGATAAAATCCAACTTCTCACGGTCTAATAGCTCGATTGAAGAGGTTGGGCGAAGTATACAGAGGAAAAACGCGAGGAGTGGAGAAAGAAAACGAGAAAGAGTCATGGGAGGGGGGCAGTTAAAACGTGCATGCATGGCGCCAAGATCCATGGCGTCATGCATGGCGCCAAGATCCATGGCGTCATGCACCCTGCCACGTCACCGCCACGGCGGCAGGGTCATGGCGCCAGTGACCCTGGCGCCATGCAGTTATATCTTGGCGCCAACGACTATGGCGCCATGAGAAGGGTCTATTTTTTGAAATCTTTCCGCCAGGGGCATATTTGAGAGAATCTTTCGCAAAAAGGGCTAAAAACAAAAAAAGTTACAGGCGCTGCGACGCGTGACGGAAGGAAAGGATATACTCACTCCATACTGATTTTTTACACCAAGTTTTAGATCACTCGTCTTATTCAAAAATTTATGTAAAATATTATTTTTTTATCGTGGCTTGGTATATTAATAAAAGTTCTTCAAGAATAACTTTAAATTTGACTATGCTTGTACAAATTTTTTAAATAAGACGAGTAGTCAAACTTGAGGTTAAAAAAATCAAACGTCTTATAATTTGGGATGTAGGGAGTCCTAAGAAGAAGAAAGGATATAAAGAAAAAAGAACAAAAAAGGAAAAAAACTGATGAATGGTGGGCCCTATATGTCAATGGCTCATCCCAATTTTAATGTCCTAGACCCAACAAAAAAAAATAGAGTCATTCCGTCTCTTCTCAACCAAACAAGGGATCGTCCCACCCCTGAAAACTGATATGGGTCCATCCCATCGCACATTGTCTCCTAACCAAACGCTACCGAGGTTGGAGGCAGCCGATGATGAGAGTGTCTGCTGCGATGTCTGCGCCCGCTGTATCAAATGGCCAAATAGGGATGGGCTTCACCGTGGACAAAACCGAAGCGTAGGTGGACCAAGAGTTTGCATTGCCCACTCGAATGCATAGCCCACCAGCGGTAGCATGAGACAAAACCGAGGCCTTTTTCCTCTCCGGCTCTCCCTCCCCCTCCCTTTTACCAGAAGCGCCGCCGCCGTAGCCCCCTCTAGCGGCCGCCCTCTTCGGCCCTGAAACGAATCCTACCCGTCGGCCGTTGTCCACCGCCAATTTACATGCCGCCCACAAACCACAGCCACCGCAGGGCCAATCTATCGCCATGACCTCTGTGCAACCAACTCGCTCGCCCGACAAAACCTCTCCCGCCGTACGCGCGTCTCTTCCTCACCGAGGCGACGTTCGGCAGCGATGCTGCGCCTTCAACATCTTCTCCTGTCCTCCATCCGCGCGGCTTCCCATTCCCTTCGCCACCGCCGCCTCCTCTCCACCGCTACAACCGCCACTTCTCTCGCCCGATTCGTCGCTAAGGAATACCTGGTCACCACCTGCGGGCTCACCCCAGCGCAAGAGGGCAGGATGTCCAAGGGGCTCACCCACCTAAGTCTCTGGTCAAACCTGACGCCGTCCTTGACTTTCTCACGGGCGTTAGCCTCGCCAAAGACGACATCGCCGCCAGAATCACCAGGTACTCGCGGCTCCTCTGCTACAAGGTGGACAAAACCCTAACCCCTCGCTTCGCTCAGCTCATTAGCATTGAACTATCCCCTCCCCAAATCTTTCGCCTCATTGCCATCGTCCCCAGCATCTTCGTCGCTCCCAAAATGATTCCCCGCCTCCAGTTCTATCTCTCCTTTCATGGGTTGCTTCGATCTGCTGCACTCCGCCATCAAGATCAATCTAATCCTCCTCGGTCGGAACCTTGAGGATGTTGTCAAGCCTGCGATTTCGTGAAGCCACATCATCAGGTGGATCCCACAACTCACTAACAAGCCACGCAGGTGCAAGCCAAAGCGTCTGCCATCGGCCGCCATGGAAATTCATGGCTCATGAAACATGAAACTATTCCTTTCCAATTCTAGAAACTAATACACATCGTAATCGTTGGTCTCCTATCTGCTCCACTTCCCTACCGACGAACTTCCATATCCTTTAAAAACCTGAACCATCACAGCGTGAGCTGTGGTGGTTGTGGCAAGGTTGTGGCGACAAGTCGAGTGGCGGTGGGAACGAGGAAGCCGCTATTGTCGCGCCGATCCTACCCTTTGCGGCAACGAGCGTCGTCGTCTTAGCCACTACCACGTACTGGTAGCGGCAGTGGTGATGGTTCCAGTAAAAGGGAGGGGGAGGGAGAACCGAAGAGGAAAATGTCTTGGCTTTGTCCCAAGTTACCGCTGGTGGGCTATGCATTCGAGCGGTCAACGCAAACTCTTGGTCCACCCGCACTTTGGTTTTGTCCACGGCGAAGCCCATCCCCATTTGGCCATTTGATACAGCGGCACTGACATCGCCAGGCACGCCCTTGGCCACCTCCAACCTCATAGCATTTGGTTGGGAGACAACGTGGGATGGGATGGACCTGTCTCAATTTTCAGGGCGGGACGATCTCATCTGTTGTTTGGTTGAGAAGGGACGGGATGACTCTGTTTTATGTTTGGTTCTGGGACATCAAAAGTGGGATGAGCCATTGACATATAGGGCCCACCATTCATCAGATTTTTTTCCTTTTTTTCTTCCTTCCTTCTTCTTTGTCCTTTCTTCTTCTTCCTTAGAGCATCTCCAGCAGTTCCCCAATCCCACCCCCCATCCCCATAAACCTGTCATATTGGGGGAGATGACTCACTTTTTCCTCTGCAACAGTCTCCCAATAACCCTCCCAATTTTCTCTCTCTCTATATTGCTCTCCTTTGGTCAAATGGTTAATCCAACTTAGAGTTCAAACATAGCCATTCAAATTCATAATAAAGATATTAAGACATAAAAAATCATAATAAAGATATTAAGATATCACGGGAAAATGATTTGAGCTCAGGCATAATAGTTAGCAATTGAAATTGAAAAGCCTTAGTCGAAAATAATAGTTCATCTTTTTTTGTGACTAATAATAGTTCATTTTTTGCACAACTCAAATGCCTCAATGAAAATCAGATTAAAATATCATTGCACATTCACAAGAAAAAAAGGTCTCTTCTGCGCGCTGGACCTGCAAATATTTTTAATGTTTAACTGCAAATCTAGCAGCTGTCATATAAAAATCGGAAAAAGTCTACTTGACACCCCCAACTATGGGGGTCGTCTACTTTACCCCCGAACTATAAAACGGTCTAATTTACCCCCTGAACTTTGCAAAACCGGTCAAATCACTCCTCGAGCGGTTTGGGGTGGTGATTTTGCTACAGTAACAGTTGTTTTGCTACAGTAACAACGTTTTGTCTTTTTCTTTTTTATTTATTTCGTCTGAATCTTTGAAAAATCATAGTAAATCACAGAAAAATCATAAAATGGAAAATTCAATTTTGTTGAACTCCACATGAGTAGATGTACACAATGAACATATAATATAGTATGTTTTAGTACAAAGTTTTTTTGCTGTAAATTTGGATCTATTTTTTTCTGTAATTAATTTGAATAATTCATACAACAAAAACTTTGTACTAAAGCATACTATATTATATATTCACTGTGTAGATCTACTCATGTGGAGTCCAACAAAATTGGATTTTCTATTTTATGATTTTTCTGTGATTTACTATGATTTTTCAAAGATTCAGACGAAATAAATAAAAAAAGAAAAAGACAAAACCGCAGTTGCTGTAGCAAAACAACTGTTACTGTAGCAAAACCACCGCCCAAAACCGCTTGAGGGGTGATTTGGCCGGTTTTGCAAAGTTCAGGGGGTAAATTAGACCGTTTCATAGTTCGGAGGTAAAGTAGACGACCCCCCATAGTTGGGGTCAAGTAGACTTTTTTCTATAAAAATTTGAGATATAGCACCCCTGTCGGCAGCTCGGGAGCCGACAGGTTCCTGTCGGCAACTCAATGGCCGACAGGTCTACGTGGCACCGACCCCCGGCAAAATTGCAACAACTCGATTGGCAATACTCTCAAATTCACCGCGAGAAGCGCAGCAGCCAGCAGATGTCACCGCCGCCGGTGAAGCAGAAGCGGAAGCTCGCCCGCCTCTGCGACCTCTTCTCCTCCTCCCTGCTTCTCCACCCCGTAAGCACGAGCAACTCTGCCACGCACGCCGGCATTGCTCTCCTCCTCTCCTGTAACCCCGCGCAGCTCTGAGCCTACATCTAACCCCACTTGCGCCTCCCGCACCGCAGGAACCCGCGCCGTCGCCGCCGCGGCAGCTGACGCGGGAGGGCGAGCGGCACCTCCTCCTCGCGCTCTCCACGGTAGCTTCAGGTCATCTTCCTCCAGTTTATAATCATTTTTTCGCGGTTGTTTGATTGGGACTTGATGTAGGTGAACAAGACGATACGACGATGGGACCAAGAGGAGGCAGCTCGTGAATTGGTTCAGGTACTGCTTCGTGTTGGTAAATTCTCTCTGGCTAGTCCAACTACAGTCTTATCTGTCACAGGTACTCAAGTATTGTGACTGTGTTTAGTGTAGCACGTCCTTTGCAGCAGCTGGGGACTGATAATTTATAAGTATGCAACCAACGTTGGAGACTTGACTTCACTCTGGTTAGTTTTGGGTTGTCACAGAAATTTTTTTGCCCCATTTCTGTGAGCTTTTATTTAGCCCATGGCTGACCTTGGAACAATTAGCAGTCAATCTTCAAAATTTGCGTTTGTAACCAATATATTTTATGTTTGATACTAACAAAACCTTCCAATCTCAATCCACATTGGATGATATCTTCCATTTGTAAAGTAGTATTTAGTGACATCTAATTTGTCAATACTTGGTAGCTGGCTAAAACCAGGGAAAAACCCTAATCATTGATATCAATATACTGGCATAGAATATTTTATAACTTTTTCTCTACTCAAGTGTGATCTTTATGAGCAATGTAATGTTAATGAGATATCATTTTTTTTGTGGTGGAAGTATCTGAGTTGACTTATGTTATGTCTACAACTGTCTCAGGAAATAATAACACATATTCATATTTTCCCTTTTCATTTAGGAAACTCTTTCTGATTCTGGAGAAGTTCATAGTTGTTGCTTACTACTTGAAGAGCATCCATATGATGGATTTGGTTGCCTGGCGAATATGGTCTCTGTTTTGGTAAGAACCTTTTTGTTTGGCAAACTATATCAATATTTCACTCTATTGACTTCAATTTTATCTTTAGCTAGTATTGTCTTATTTATGTTGCCCGTACATTTCTGGAGCACCACTATGGCTAGTAGGTTACCAAAGCTTACATCTTTTGTCATCCTTTTCAGGTTGGTTTCCTTGATTTCTGCAGTGACTATGTCAAACACTCAGCTGGCAACATTCTAATTTCCATATCTAGCACCCTAATTAAGTTTGTATGCTTCTCATATGTTTCCCTTTTCTTCTTTTGGTGTGTTCAGTTTCGTTTTCTGTTGACTAGCTATTTACTCCATGGCTGATGCTCTATTCCTAGGAATCCATTTGGACTCAGTTTATTGAGCTTGTCTGGGTGGCTATACATGCAGCATCGAAATTTGTTCATAACACTTCACGTTCTACAACTGAATCCAACAGCGATGACACCACTAGTTCAAGCACAACAATCACATTCTTCATGACAGTACTTAATGAGCGTCGTCTCAATATCAGTGGGCAAACCATGTCCAGTCTCATTCGAGTATTACATGCTATCTTGAAGTTCCTTAAACGCAGTGAAAGTGATTTGAAAGATGATTTCATTTGTCTATCCATTCATCATATTCATAAGATGCCTTGGGATTCTTTCCATCAATTACCTGCCGGAGGACTTGCCAACTGTGCCAAGGATAGTAGATTTAGCTTCTGTAATGATTTAGCACAGTCTGGAATTCTGGCTGGCAGTCTTCTCCAGCTACTTGGCTCTTTACTTGACCAGAGTTACCTGGAAGGTACAAATGGACAAGATATGTTTGTGAAACTTGTTGATATAGTTCCCAAGATAGCATTTTCCTTACATGGGCAGCATGATGGACCCAAAAGTCTTTATCAGTACTTAAAGCTTAAAATACTGGTAAGCTCTGACATTCAGAGTTCTTTTGTGTCACTTGTTGCTAGTTAATTTGGCTTCCTAAACATTTTAGCACAGCTTAGGATATGTTTCATTTTTTAATGCAGATGGTAATGATGCGGCTTAAGCCTTACATACAGCAAGATTGTTCACATATTATTAGTTGGCTGAAATTGCTTCGACGTTACTTTGAAGACCTTCATGAGCCTATCTCACAACATATTGCTAAACCCGACAATTGTTTAGAAGGTTCTCCATTTTTATTGGACATGGTAGATTTAGTTGAGAGTCAGGATAACTCAACTCAGCACTTGCAAAGGCAAGCTATCTATTTGTTCCTTAGTTGTTCCATATGCTTGTCTTACAACAGAAATGATGGTGCACTTCAATGTTCATGCAAGAGGGATGAGTGTTCGTTGGGTCACAAAGTACAAGGCTGTAGTAATCACTGCAACTGTTTTGGCTTATCAGAAATTTCAGACTGGTTTCAGAAGTGTTACCTAAACTGGAGTCTTGACTCAAATTCATCAAGTTTTGCCTTATCCTTTCTGGAATTGTATATGGAGGAGGTATTCATCTATGCAACTATGCCCAAATGATGGTAGCTAAAAAATAACTTATTCATTGTTCTGGGAAACACATCTTACCTTTTAAGTCGTTTGATTTTATTTACATTTGTTAGATAATGTAGATTGAAATCAGTTGTACGATTCTAGTTCAGTCTGTCTTTGTAAGTGGTTTGTTGTTACCCAACTGTGGGTAGTTTCTTCTCTCTTTTTTTTTCCCTGAACAGGGTAGTTTCTTTCTATACAGTTGGACATTTGGATTCTAATATTGCACATGGCTAGTGAGTTACTTTATATCCTGGGCATTTCAATGAAAAGTCACGACCAAATGCCCAACCCCCCTTACTGCTAATTTCTAACTAAGATAATCTATCTACTCTATTCTCCATATCTGTTCAAAGTGGGTTAGAACGAATGCTGATAATAGTTATGTGCTGTTTTTTGCTCAATTATTCAATATTAACAAGTTCATGCTTCATTCTGTAATAAAAAAGAAGGCTTACCACTGGCTTTATGAACTCTAAACATTCTTGGTAATGTTCAATGTTCATTCATATTTCAGGATGACATGCTATTCAGCATTCTCTTACAACTTTTAGATGTGCAACTCATTTTCCTAAAAATGTAAGGTTGTGTTTAGTTCCCCATTTCACCCAAAAAATTTTGGGTTTTGGCCCACCATTTTGCAAAATGGAACTAAACACCATGCAAATTTTTTGGCAAAAAGGTACCCATTCTCCATTTTGGATTTTGGTCTCAAGAGGCCAAAAAAACCAAAAAGTCAAAAAGCCCTCACCCACCACATGAAAAAATTGGCATTTTGGATGGAACTAAACACACCCATGAAAATTTTAGCATTTTGCATTTCATCATTCCAAAGTAGTTGGCATTTTGCATTTTGCATTCCATGGGAAACTAAACACAGCCTAAGTAGGAAAATGTAGTTTGTTTACTGAAGAAAGGAAAAGGTTATACAGTGCTTCTATAAGTTGTGACCTTTTTGTCCAAACTTGCAGAGCTAAATTGGAAACTACTGAACTTGTTGGTGTAAAACTGTTCTCAAGCATTTTCGACCCAGTTCACCTTTTTCATCTGCTGCTTTTTCTGGTGAGTCGGTCAAAATGTTCTCATTGGTTTTTTAAGTCTGCTGGAGCCACAATGATTTCTGCAAGATAGCATCTTGACATTCAGTTCTTATTTATTTTGTGGTACAAGTGAGTTACTTTATTATATGGGTTAATTATTCAGTGCTGTAACCAAGATTGAGGACCTGGACAACCTTACCATTTGTAATTGGACATACTAAACAAAATTCAGTACTTTAGGACTAATAACTTTGCTCACCCATAGTACTTTCTTCTATTTGATCTTTCAATTTTTTTTCTGTTTCACTCCGTAATGCCTATTTCGAGTATAATATTATTTTTGTTCATTGAAACTATTCTGCAGCTGCACTATGATCACATGGTACTTGTTGGTTACCTCATATCTAAGGATGTTGGTGTGCATTGTGCTCAAAGTTTTGAAAATCGACGATTACGACGCGCCTAGTCGCGACTAGTCGCTAGGCTTTGGCCTGGCGCCTGGCGCCTGGACTAGGGGGGTAGTCGGGCCTCAAGTCGAGCGGAGAAGGATAAGGGGGAGAAGGGGGAGAGAAAGTCGTGTGCGTACTCGCCTCGACCACCGCCGGGAAGCAGGTCCCGCCGGCTGCGCTGCTCGCGACTCGCCTGGAAGCAGATCCCGCCGCGCGAGCCTCCTGCCCGCCTGGCAAGACCCGCCGGCGACGCGGCTCGTGCTCCTCCCCGCCGGCGACGCCTCCCCTGCTCCTCTCCACCGGTGACGCGGGTCGTCCTCCCCGCCTGGCGGAGGTCGCTAGTGGGGGAGGAGGAGCGGGCGCGCGGCGAAGGGGAGCGGCGGCGCGGGTGAGCGGGTGCAGAGAGGCATTCGGGAGGGAGAGAGAGGAGCAGGGGAGAGGATAAGGGGAGTTGGGCCGTGGTGGGTGAGTTGTGGTGGGTGAGTTGGGCCGTTAATGGGCCTTTTTTCTCTTTCTCCCCATTCCATGACCACTTCTCTTCTATTTTTTTTTCTTTTCTTTTAAGTAAATATACATGTATTCTGCTCAAAAAATGTATATATACATGTATTAGCCATCGCCTAGCAAAACGCCTAGCATCGCCTAGGCTCGAGGCTAAGGGTCGTCGCCTAGATTTCGCCTAGCGCCTAGCAAAACTTTGATTGTGCTCAGTATCTATTAAGGTCGATACCTATCTTAAATTTTTTTAATTATTTTTGTCGATGTCTTCAGACGGAACAAAGCGTCTTCTGAATTGTGACCTTTGACTTCTCTTACACACTTGCACAGGTGCTTACGCTTAGTTTCCCAGTCTTGGCATGCTTTTGTTGATGATTCAGTTCACTCAACAAAAATAGAAAAGCTTGACTGTAAAAGGCAGAGGATTTCTGGGGATAAAGATAGTGACAGAGCCAGTGCAAGTAAACAGTGTAAGAATGGTTCTGGTTGTGATAAAGAGGCCAAGCAGTGAATTCACAGAAGCTTTTCCTCGATGCTGAAGAATGTCTTTATTCATTGAAGAGAACAGTGGAAGATCTGCAAAAGAAGGATTTGTTCCCTTACAATCTGAAGCCTCTCCTTAGAAGGTCTGTTATAGGTTCGTTGTTTTGTATGTTATCTGGTACTTCAGTGAATCCTTTTCTTGTTCCTGCATTTGCCTCTTCAATTCCTTTTGGCATATCAACTCAATGGAATCCTTTTCTTGTTCCTGCATTTGCCTCTTCAATTCCTTTTGGCATATCAACTCAATGGCATTGTCAACCTAATGATTGAATTGGAAATTTTGTCATATCAACTCAATGGTATTTGCCAGGCAGACAAGTTACCTAATAAAATTGTGGTAGATGATAACTCTTATTTGCTTCAAACTGAATCTTAATTTCTTGATTGGACAGACAGACATGTTATTTTATCATCTGTTCATATGAATAATGCATATAGTTTGTTCTTGTAGCTTGGCCCGGTTTCAGGAGCTGTGTGAGCAGGGGTGAAATTTGAGTTACACCTGGTGAGAAAGCTACTGCTTGTAGAGTTGAAGAATGGACCCTTTGGCAGAGTTTGGTTCAATAGATATAGCTGGTAAATGGGAACTGTTAATATATCTTCCAATTCATGATCTGGTCTAGAACTTGAGTCGTCTGCATCATACAGAGAAATTTCAGATGCTGCTGCTTTTTTTGCAAGTTGCCTGCTACTATGATGCTTTGGGCCATGCGAGGTACCTATCATGTAAGGCACTGCTTTCAATTATACATCAATCTTTTTGTCATGTGCTCTTATCCAGGTCAATGTATGTGAACATGCTAGGTCTTCATTCCCTGAAATCCTAACTGCACGGAATGGTGCATGGTTGCATGACCTCAGATTGGTTATGCTAAAAGATGAATGAAAATGATCATCTGTATGTTCTGCGCTGGATTTGTAAATTGGAATGAGAATCAGACGTTTATTGAAACAGCAATTAGAATTTAGACTTGCGGTTTTTACTTCCCATGCATGTGCCTTGTCTCTCTATTATTTGTATTTGTACAATACAAGGGAAACTAGAGAAGGCAGCTGAAGCTGATCATTGGCAGAGTTCACCAAGAAGAGTGTTGGTAGCGTATCCTTTGTGGGAGCGTGGGATGTCTGATCACAGACACAGAGTCCATTTGGGATACGCATAGTTCTTACGGCGTAAAGGCGAGGCACGGCGATGGGGGAGCGCCTGGACGCCTAGGCGCCCGCCTTGCTCGCCTAGGCGCCTGCCTTGCCCGCCTAGGCGCCCATTCTGCAAGGCGATGGGGGAGCGCCTGGACGCCTAGGCGTCGCCTAGGCGACGCCATGAGAACTATGGGGATACGTTGGTTTGCTGGTAACCAAGGAAATCAAATCGTTTTTTTTTAGGGTAAAGTCCACTTTAGGTCCTCCAACTATCGCAAAAGTCTGGATTTCAACCTCCAACTTCAAAACCGGATAACATTGGTCCTCTAACTCTTGAAAAAGTTTATTTTTCACCCCTGGACGGTTTTGCAGACGGTTTTGCATGGCACTGTTCACGATGCTGACGTCAGCGATGACGTCAACACTTATTTTTAATTTGCAAAATTAATATCTTTTTATTCGGAGCTCTAAATATAGCAAATAATATATCAATTTTGATCGTCTCGACGAGCTCTTTGTAATGGTGTACTCTGTTTTGTTGTTTGAGATAGTTTTATTTCATGAAAAATTAAATATTTCTATAAAACAAGTGAGAATAACAAAACTCGCGGTCATCGTGTCGCTGTACCGGTACGAGGAGCGGATGAACGGGTACGTCCCGCTCACGCTCTACCCCTCGTGCGCGGCCCACCACACCTCCGCCACTGCACACGCCCCGTGTAGAGTGAAGAACGTGGCGGCCTCCCCCGTGGGCAGCAGCAGCGTGACGTAGGAGAACATGGCCTCGTGCATCACGCCGGAGACGACGAACGCGGCTAGCACACCCACGGGGGCACCGAGGCGCGTGCGCACGGGGCGGAACACGCGCTGGCGGAGCAGCGCCGGTACAGAGAGGTTCCACCTCCGACCCCAGAAGTCGCGCGGCAAGGCCGAGAGGTAGGGCCGGTCGAACAGGGGCTCCAGCTTCAGCCCAACCAACGCGCGCGATGCCGCCAGAACGAGCTCCAGCGCCAGGTACACGTGCACGGAGTAGAGCGTGAGCAGGACGTACCCGTTCATCTGCTCCTTATACCGGTACAGCGACACGATGGCCGCTAGTTTTGTTATTCTCACTTGTTTTATAGAAATATTTAATTTTTCACGAAATAAAACTATTTCAAACAACAAAACGGAGTACACCATTGCAAAGAGCTCGTCGATACGATCAAAATTGATATATTATTTGCTATATTTGGAGCTCTGAATAAAAAGATATTAATTTCGCAAATTAAAAATAAGTGCTGACGTCATCACTGACGTCAGCATCGTGAACAGTGCCTTGCAAAACCGCCCAGGGGTGAAAAGTGAACTTTTTCAAGAGTTGGAGGACCAATGTTATCCGGTTTTAAAGTTGGAGGTTGAAATCCAGACTTTTACGATAGTTGGAGGACCTAAAGTGGACTTTACCCTTTTTTTATTAGGTTGAGAACTGGCCGCTTTTCGCAATATATATGTGTATGGACCACGTACAACAAGATATGACTAGCGTTCTTCGGTTGAGATGACTACTAAGGAAACTTTTATTTGCTCCCGTGTAATTCTAGATCTATTCTTGTATTCATACAGGGAAGACCGACTGTACTATAATAATAACTATAAATATATAACGGGTGACGGCCAACTGACACACATAATCTAACTTATCAATACATCTACCTTTTTAATATTTTGCTTTACATTCAATCTACTATTTCTTTTTGTTCGTCGTTATTGATGATGTTCATTGCTTCAACAATAGCGAAGCTCTAGAGCGGTCAGACCGACCAGGGCAGGCTGTAGCCGCCACACGCCCTGTCGAGTCCCTTCGAGACGTGTGGGGTTCGGATATCAAGAGACCTCGTCGCTTGTCCTGCGTATCGCGGTTTCAACGAGGCTCCTTCGACGGCACAAGAACTTACACGTGCATTGGTGTGAGAACCAGCGTGCATCGCTGTTTGAGCGAGGCTCCTTCGACGACACAAGACCTTACACGTGCATTGGTGTGAGAACCAGCGTGCAGTGAAGAACACACCTGCGGTCATGCTCATGAACCAAGGGATGAACACGCAGAGGGTAGCCGGCTTCCTACTCTCGCTGCTGGCAGCGCTGGCTGTTGTTTCATGCAGCGGCGCGGGCGCCGGCGTCGGCCCGGTGATTAGGATGCAGCTGCGCCACACCGACGCCGGTCGCGGCCTGGCCCCACGCGAGCTGCTTCAACGCATGGCGCTGCGCAGCAAGACCCACGCCGCGCGGTTCCTCTCCGGCTCGTCGTCGTCGTCGTCGTCCACCGTCTCGGCGCTCCCAGGGAAGGGCCAACCGTTCGCAGATGAGTACCTGGTCAGCTTCGCCATCGGCACTCCGCCGCAGCCTGTGAAGATGACGCTGGACACCGGCAGCGACCTCATCTGGACGCAGTGCCAGCCGTGTTATATTGAAAGCCCACGACTAGCCTGGGCTCAACCTTATCCCACCCAACGCACCAGCACGGCACCGCTCCCCAGGCAAAGCCTCTGAACCCAACGTCTAGCGACTCGGCCGCCGCCGCCGCCTGCCACCACCACCGCCGGTTCCCCCTCCGGGATATCGCCGGAAGTCGGGGAAAATAGGGATCCAACGTTTTTAATAATTTTTTTCCTAGTAGATCGAGTTCTTAGGGTTATGGTCTCTCCATGCCAATGTTCTTTGTTTTAGGGATTTATCTCCTCCTCCTTCTCTCCGGCGACGGTAAATGGGTAGGATGGAATCATTTTCTCCATGGCAGCTCTGTTGAAAATGAGGATGACAGCAGCATCCTCACCGATACGATGACATGGAGACTTTTATTTCCGGACGACGACATCAAGGCGGAGATGATATCGTCGCCGTGAAATAATTTTCTCCGGTCTCTTCTCCGTTTTATTGTGGTTAGATCTAGCCACGATTAAGGACCAGGGAGAATATGTTTCAGATCAGTCTTTCTCATTCTTCTTCGTTGGCAGAAAGAAGAAGAAAGACACTAGAAAGAAGAAGTTTCTTAACTCCGCCTACATGAATGTTGACCGTCGTTTGTTGGGCATCTATTCTCAGGCCTTTTGCCGAGTGTTTGTCTATACGGTCATCCATACTGCAAAGCGTCATACATGTTTGGTTTTGAGATACGTGTTGATGTACCCAGCTATTATCTAATACAGTTCTTCTTTCATCGCAAAAAAAAACTTGTTATTTTGTACGTGTGACCGTGTTATGGGTGATGCATGTCAACTGTTTATTGCTTGCGCACTAAACCTGAATGAGTGTTATACTGAAAGCCCACGACTAGCCTGGGCTCAGCCTTATCTTGGCCCGCCCAACGCACCAGCACGGCACCGCTCCCAGGCAAAGCCTCTGACCCCAACGTCTAGCGACTCGGCTGCCGCCGCCGCCCCCTGCCACCACCACCGCCGGTTCCCCTCCGGCATATCGCCGGAGGTCGGAGAGAATGGGGATCCAACGTTTTTAATAAGTTTTTTTCTAATAGATCGAGTCCTTAGGGTTATGGTCTCTCCATGCCAAGGTTCTTTGTTTTAGGGATTTATCTCCTCCTCCTCCTCTCCGGCGACGATGAGTGGGTAGGATGGAATCATTTTCTCCATGGCAGCTCTGTTGAAAATGAGGATGACAGCAGCATCCTCACCGATATGACGACATGTAGACTTTTATTTCCGGACAGCGACATCAAGGCGGAGATGATATCGCCGCCATGGAATAATTTTCTCCGGTCTCTTCTCCGTTTTATTATGGTTAGATCTGGACACGATGAAAGACCAGGGAGAATACGTTTTAGATCAGTCTTCCTCATTCTTCTTCGTTGGCAGAAAGAAGGTACATACTAGAAAGAAGAAGTTTCTTAACTCCGCCTACATGAATGTTGACCGTCGTTTGTTGGGCATCTGTTCTCAGGCCTTTTGCCGAGTGTTTGTCAATACGGTCATCCATACTGCAAAGCGTCATACATGATTGGTCTTAAGATCTGGAGCTATTCACATCGTAGGTACAATTTAGATAAAAATCAGTTTCTGAATATTTGTGTAATCCAGAGTGCTGGTAACGTGTTGATGTACCCAGTTATTATCTAATACAGTTCTTCTTTCATCGCAAAAAAAAACTTGTTATTTTGTGCGTGTGACCGTGTTATGGGTGATGCATGTCAACTGTTTACTTTACTACCACCGCAAGCAGAAACGATTTCTATGGATGGTCAAAAAGGATTTTCAGGAGCAATTTCTAAAATCAGCACTATGTTGTGGATTATAAACACTCTGTTCGTTTCGCTGGATCAGCAGAATCAATAGCCATCCAGTAGTGTTTTTCTCTCACAACAAACCAGCGAACAGTACTTTCAGTCACAATAAACCAGCGAAACGAACGGGGTGAAAGATAAGGCATTTGTAGTGTCAAATTTCTAACCATTTATGGAAAACCATTTCTAGAGATGGTTGCCTTAAGATATTGTCCCTAGAAATAAATTTTCATGAACCATTGGTGGTTGCATTAAAATAATGTCTCTATAAATAAATTTCTAGGGGTGGATAAGCTAAGAAAACCATCCCTGAAAACTGATTTTTAGATATGGTTGTCTTTGGCAACCGCCTTCGTTTTTTTCCCTCTCTATGCTTTGCCTGAGCAGGCATCCTCGAATGCAGGATGTGTATCGTTCCACGTAAGCGGGCCTCGTGCGATGCATGGCTAATGAGAAAAAGGTCAAGGAACGCGACTATCACTTTTATCTTGGCAGAATCCATCCACTCTTTTCTGCATGTAGTTACAAAGGTTTGTATCGGCACGTATATCTAAATGTGGAAAGATATATAATAAGGCAATTCTTACATAAAGGATCCTCATATCAATGCAACAAAATTTAACTTACACAAGATATGTTCTCCACTCATCAAGAACGAACTAGGGCACTGGATACATAAAGTATTGGATGTAGACGTAGCCGGTGGTCTTTCTTTTCTCCGTTCTTCCTCTCCCTTTACTCATGTCAAGCTAGATGACAAATAGCCCACGGGCTACCTAGCAATAATAGGCCGAGTCTTAGTTGGGCCTTTATAAGAGGAGGCCCATGACACTGGCAGCCATCTTGATCCCAAGCAATCCCCACATGATCGTGCTGAGCGTTTTCTCAAAAGAAAAAAGAAAAGAAAAAACATGATCATGCTGAGGTGGTGATAAGTTGCTTACTTGCTTTCTCTGGATCTAGACGGATGGGAGCTGCCGCGTTATTTCAGGGTTGCCACCAGTAGCGTTTGCTAGCAGCGGAAGCCAAGCAACAGGAGCCAAATTAATAAAGCAGGCAATCGTGTCCGATCGAGATGGATGGAGCGGCAAGCAAAGCAAAGCAACCACTCAGTCAGTGACCCTTGGATCGATTCCATCCCTGCTGCATGCTGCGTGCAAGCAACATGCTGCATATGTCCAGTCCAGGTCTCACCGATCTTGGGGGCGGAAGAGCATGCAGGCAGCAGGCTCATGTCGAGGCCACAGCCCACAGCCATTGCGTCACGGAACGCAGCATGCTATCGGCTTGCTAATCTTCTACTACTACTCCTACGTACTAGATCAAGTGCTCAACACATCATCATGCTTGCTCTGAATCTCTGATGCATGCTGCCAGAGAATGAAGCGAAGCAGAGGACTAGCTCGGTGCGGTGCGGTGCGGTGAGGAGCAGCATCGCGTTCACGTCCATTATCTCCTTTCCTTACCTTTCTCCAGACTTGCAAGCCAACCCAAAAGCAAGGCTGCTGCTGCCTCCTTGAGAGATACATAATACACCGTAGTAGTATTAAGCTAGAATTTGCCAAACTGCATGTGAAACTGACACTGAGTCACTGACAGCAGCAGCTGGTATTCAGTTGCTCACACCACCGTTACCGACTTATCGTTATGGGTGGCTCAACTGAAACGCTGCCGCAGATTCAGTTGCAACGGATCGGAAAGCAGGGCGGGAGAAGAGAGGCACACACACACCAAGCATGCATCAAAGATTCAAAGCTCGCAATGACCTGAATACCTGATGGTGACGATGAGCGCGTTGTTCCCGGGTGTCGGCGGAACTGACATCACCATGAAAAATCTGTCAATTTTTCATAGATTTTTCCAAAAAGAAAAAGAAAAACTCTGTCGATCGTAGAAACGCTTGGGGTCGGACGTACGTCATGCTTCTCCTCAAGCGAGGCAACATGTACTAGTAATTAACTCTTCTAACAATTTGATAATTTCTGCAGAATCCCTGTTTTTTGTTTTCTACTTCTTCCTTTTGTTGTTCTTCACCGCGACGGCATTCTAGTGTAGTAACAGAGTTCGAAGGTGCAGGATGAATCCATCGTAGTAGGTGTCCGCCACACAAGGGCACAAATGAAAGGAATCTCTTTGGTCACCTCACCTCTGCTTGCAAGCAAGGTTTAGTTAGTTTAATACTGAAGCCATTCTGAATTCTGAAACCACCAAATAAACCTGACGAGAGGAAGCCTCTCGCGCGGTCCGTTTCAAACGCCACCGCAATTCAACGCGGCGGACGCGACCTATAAATCGGAGGAGAAACCGCTCCCAGTTCCACTTCCATTCCATCCAATCCCCACGAACTCACTCATCCATCCTCCATCCTCCCCACGATGGCATCCTCACGCCTCCTGGTTCTCCTCTGCCTCGCCGCCGTCGCCGTCGCGGCGGCGGCCGCCGGAGAAGGCGGCCTCCGCCTGCCCCGCGACGCCACCTTCCCGGCGGCGCAGGCGGAGCGGCTCATCCGCGCGCTCAACCTCCTGCCCAGGGAGAAGGAGGCCGGGCCAGGCGCCCGCGGCGACGGGCCCAGTGTGGCGCCCGGGGAGCTCCTGGAGCGCCGCGTCAGGCTGCCCGGCGTCCCCGACGGGGTCGGGGACCTCGGCCACCACGCCGGTTACTTCCGCCTGCCGCACACGCATGACGCCAGGTGATTGTGCAGTAAAGCTTGGATCTTTGGTTGAGAACTTTGGTTTGACTCTGTGAATGAGACAAATTGGAGATCACAACGTTTGTAACGGCAGTCAAAAGCGTTGGATGAGACCAAAAAATAGGCGATTTTTCCCGTTGCGTTCGTTGCGCGTGCTTGATGTTTTTTTTAAAAAAAATAACGGGCAATTTTGCGACAGTGAATTGAACGCGCTTTGTGTGCCTGGATTGCTGCAGGATGTTCTACTTTTTCTTCGAATCGAGGGGCAAGAAGGAGGACCCCGTCGTGATCTGGCTCACCGGAGGGCCCGGCTGCAGCAGCGAGTTGGCCGTCTTCTACGAGAACGGGCCCTTCACCATCGCCAACAACATGTCGCTTGTTTGGAACAAATTTGGTTGGGACACAGTAAGTAATCGAATCATACCTCTTTTATGATCTCCTGTGTCGTCAGGGGAAATCAACCTTGTCACTTAGAGTAACAAGTCTCAAACTGAACATTCCAGTTTTGCTTGCAATCGATTTTAAGAAGAAAATGACAAACCTTAACTACTTCAACCTATGTTGACTAGAATAGCAATAGTCAAGTCAAGCTGTTAGTGAAAATAAGGTCATTTTTTATGGTTCTGTTGAAGCTACTAGCATTTGTGGAAGAAAACCTTTTATTGTCCATAAACCAGAATAGGCATATTTGTTACTACTACTATCTATATTTACTAACTTTAGGTAAACGGTTATAACCAGCTCACCATGTTTGCTATCTTTATCTACTTATTGGGGCCCTTAATCGACCAACTTCCAATAGTTCCATGGTATTAGTTAGTTACAATTACAACCCCAGCAGCAGCAAGCATGCTTACTATAGTACTGCAGCTCTGTTTCCCAATTTCCGGAAAGAGACTGTTCTAAATTCAGTATATCGTTGTAGGAAGTTCTTATAGCTGCACAGCTCCCACCTAATGTTGAATTACATAGATCATGTCAATTTCATTGCTATAGGTTGACTTGACCTCCTCTGTTTCTGATATATGACTTGATGTCTGCAGATCTCAAATATCATATTTGTTGATCAGCCAACTGGAACTGGCTTTAGCTACAGCTCTGATGATCGTGATACTCGTCATGATGAAACTGGTGTCAGCAATGACCTATATGACTTTCTTCAGGTGCTACTTTGATATCAATTCTGTCTGGCTGTTGTGCTCTCTCTCTCTCTCTCTCTCTCTCTCTCATCAATTCCATGTGCTGTGTGATCACACCATAGAAGTTTGGTCAGTTCATTTTCAAATAGTAGTTGAGGACAGAAGCTGAAACTAAGATGTTATTTAGCATAAAGAAGCCATAACATATTATACATAAATTTCCTTAAATATGGAAGGGGAACTTTCTTATTTATTTCAGGAAAGAATGATCACACATGGGATTTTTAAAACCTTTTTTTATTAATAATAAGCCTTATCCCACAAGGTTTACATATTTGACCATTTTTTGCCATGGTGACCTTCGCGTGGTGTCTAAATTGGCTGCTCAACCAAGGATTCGGCCACACCACTGTCAATGGCCTGGCTAAAATTAAAAATTTCGTTTCTAGGCTTTTTAAAATTATTTATTATGAGAAGGTTTCAGAACTAAATCATGCACGGTGGTAAAGCACCAATAGTGGAGGCATATATATGCCTAGCTTTTTATTCTCTTCAGCAAGTCCACTGTGCTGATTGGTGCCCTTGGATGCTAGCATGGCTGAGTGGACCTATTTTTGCATAAAAGTATAAAGGATTAGAGCAAATTTGGCTGCATAGCTTCATTAGAGATAGTAAAGATCATGAATCACCTTTGCTACTGTGATGTAAAAGTTGGATCTCAATTGGCACCAAATGGAAGGGAAGGGTTCCTGTAGCAGAATCATATATTGGGCTATCGGTATATCGCTTGATTGTGTTGGGTGGGATTGAGAAAAACACAAGAGTCATGGCCTCATGGGTGTTATTTAATTGCTCTAAACTGCCATTTCAGGTGTTCTTTAAGAAGCACCCAGAGTTTGCAAAGAATGACTTCTATATAACTGGAGAATCTTATGCTGGGCACTACATTCCAGCATTTGCAAGCAGAGTTCACCAAGGAAACAAAGCAAACGAGGGCATTCATATAAACTTGAAGGTACGAGTATTAGCCTCTTTGCATCAACTTTTCAACCCTTTTCCATTCTCAGTTCCTTTTTTTTAACTTTTGTAATGCTTAACTAATCTTATCCTAGGGATTTGCTATCGGTAATGGCCTCACTGATCCAGAAATCCAATACAAAGCCTACACAGACTATGCGCTGGAAATGAACCTTATCGAGAAATCCGACTACAAAAGGATCAATAGGTTCATCCCATCATGTGAATTTGCAATTAAGATGTGTGGTGAGTACTTGTACTACAAAGAAACCTTTGTGAACATTGCACGGATTTATTTTCTAGTAATCATCATTAAATCAAGATATGTTATACGGTGCCTCAGAAGCTGAAAGGTAAGTTCTATAGGACGGCGATTCATCCGGCGATGTTATACGGTGCTGAGTGTTGGCCTACAAAAAGGCGACATGTTCAGCAATTGAGTGTAACAGAGATGCGTATGTTGCGTTAGTGTTGTGGGCACACAAGGAGGGATAGAGTCCGGAACGACGATATTCGGGATATGGTTGGGGTGGCACCAATTGAGGAGAAATTGATTCAACATCGGTTGAGATGGTTTGGACATGTCCAACGGAGGCCTCCTGAGACGCCGGTGCGTAGTGGAGTTCTAAAGCGGGCCGATAATGTAAAGAGCGGTAGAGGTCGACCTAAACTAACTTGGGACGAGTCCGTTAAGAGAGATCTTAAGGAGTGGAATATCTCTAAGGATTTAGCTATGGACAGGAGCGCTTGGAGATTGGCAATCAACGTGCCTGAACCGTGACCTCTTTTTGTCTTGTGCCCTTTATGTCCCTTTATGTGTCTCCCTGTTTCTCGTCTCTTTTGGGTTTCATCTCTAGCCTACTCTAACTTGCTTGGGACAAAAGGCTATGTTGTTGTTGTTGTTGTATCATTAAATCAAGATATGGACATTATTTTCCGGTTGCCTGAAAAACTTTTACATCAACATATGGTGACCTTCCTGAATCTAGCAGAAGAGGATTAATGTAATACTTAAAAGTTTCATTGGAATGACACATCCTGAGGATCACTCTATGTTAAATAAAAGGATTCATACTCAGTACTAACCCCTGCTAATGTTTTAGGTACTGATGGGAAAGCATCATGCATGGCAGCTTATATGGTCTGCAATAATATTTTCAACTCCATCATGAAGCTTGTTGGGACAAAGAATGTGAGTAAACAATGCCCTGCTATATGAACGTCTTGCTGTTGACTAAGGTTGAGAAGCCTTACACATCAATGGCCTCTTTTCAGTACTATGACGTGAGGAAGGAATGTGAAGGGAAACTTTGCTATGACTTCTCAAACCTGGAGAAGTTTTTTGGTGACAAAGCGGTCAAAGAGGCGCTTGGAGTTGGTGACATTGATTTTGTGTCTTGCAGTACTACGGTTTATGAAGCAATGCTCACAGACTGGATGAGGAATTTGGAAGTCGGCATCCCGGCTCTACTTGAGGATGGGATTAACGTGCTTATATATGCTGGGGAGTATGACCTTATATGCAATTGGCTCGGTAAGGATACAATGGGCTCCATAATTTTGTTTACCTATTTATGTATTTTATTTTACAGTCTTGTTTGATCATGACTATGGGCATGCCTTCTCTGTGGAAGTAGCTTCACATAGATCTATCTTTTGTCGACCATATTATTAATTAATGTGGTATGGAATGACTAACTAATATTACAAGGCTACTAGCAGTGAATTCAAAATAATTGTAGGACTGACATTCATCGGATCTACTGATTTACTCATTGCAACATTTGGTTAGCACAGTAAAATTTCAGCTGCATAAATGAATTTTACACTCTGCCCCCTGACCAGTTTTGAAGACATTATAAGCACAATCAATCGAGCTGACAGTTTTTTTTCTGTCTGCCTACTTATGGGGTTATGGATGAATCTCAATGAGCTGCAAATAAATGTGGACCATCTAGAATGGTCATGTTTGCAAATAATGCAAACTTGTTATCAAATTGGTTTGCTTGTCAATTCATAAAAGAAAAAAAATGTCCCTCTATGAAATATTTGTTGCTAAATAGTCCTTTCTGAAGTAGAGGGGACAACGACAACAACAACATTATTGTAGCACTTTTTGTCTTGTTGTTCTGTCTTGGAAAACTGAAAAGACATCTTCCCTTTGAAAAAAGTACAATTCTAACGTGTCATTTCAGCTGCAAGTTGCAAACTTTCAGATATGGAGGATCTTTATCATTATTGATGTAACAAGCATCCTACTTAAAAGTTAACCTCTGTGGTTAATTGTCTTGCATGTGCAATTGTGCATCATCAGATTCTTTAATGGTTTTGCAGTTAAGATACCAAGTATACAATTTTGAATTTGTTTGTGTTTGGGCAGGAAACTCGAGATGGGTACACTCGATGGAATGGTCTGGCCAGAAAGACTTTGTATCCTCTTCTGACTTATCATTTGTAGTAGACGGTGCAGAAGCTGGAGTTCTGAAGAGCCACGGACCACTCAGCTTCCTCAAGGTTGCGATCTAGCACTCTTTTCACTTTACCTTGTTTCCTAGTACTTAGTTCTTTCCCCAAAAGGAGATGTTTCATGTTGGTGTACTTTACAAAATGTGGCAAGATAACCTAGTAAAATTTGTTCATAACTGCGTACTAACATGAAAGGACCACTCAACCTGGCTGGCTGTCTAGTGCTTTACAACCCTTTTGCACCTGAGGATCGACAACATGTAACAGCAGGTTTTAGGTATATGCGAAGACTTCAAAACAAACTAAACTCATTAGTATATGTTTCCTCCGTAAATGCAAATGCAGGTTCACAATGCGGGTCACATGGTTCCGATGGACCAGCCGAAAGCTTCCCTGGAGATGCTGAGGAGATTCACCCAAGGGAAACTCAAGGAATCGCTCCCCGAAACGATGGTTTTGAAGGCGGCGATGTGATTGGCATGGACATGAAGGGAATTGCTTAATTACTAGGTAGTCTGAGGTGTCATTCCAAGGAGCGTGTCGATCACTGAATTGAAGCTTGTTATTTCCATTGATTAACCCCTCCCTGATACTAATAACCTTGGCCCTGCAATGTAACTAAAGTCCCACTGATGCATGCTGTTGATAAAAAGTCCAATACAAAGGGATAATGTTGGAAACCTTGTCTGCTGCTCTTGTAAAGCATCTCATGTATACACCCTTTGATCCAGAAAGACAAATAATATTTTTTATTAAAAAAATATACTAGTGTCTGAATTACTGCTGGCAATTTGCTGTCTAGCCCTCTTGGCGATTTGCTGTCTGATCCGCACGCTCACTGACTGGAGCTCACATGCATTCTGCTGGTTAGTTTTGAGCTGCCTATTAGAAATATGAGGCCGCGCCGTCTAGGCGGCCTCCCAGGGTGTCCACGTATGTTCTATTTAGTTGGTACCTTAGATAGGAATTTCACGGCCCAGATGAAGTAGTACCTCCATGACCCACATGTAGTACCTCCATGCATGCCATGGTTAGCCTCAAGCAAGTGGATGCATAAAATGGAGCAGATGAAAATTTGGATGGACATGCATGCAAGCACCGTCCAAAATTGTACATGTGCTTTGTAGTACATCCATGACCCACATGTAGTACCTTCATGCATGCCATTGTTATCCTCAAGCAAGTGGATGCATTAAATGGAGCAGATGGAAATTTGGATGGGCATGCATGCAAGCACCGACCAAAATTATACATGTGCTTTGTAGTACCTCCATGACCCACATGTAGTACTTTCATGCATGCAATTGTCATCCTCAAGCAAGTGGATGCATTAAACGGAGCAGATAGAAATTTGGATGGACATGCATGCAAGCACCGTCCAAAAATGTATGTGTGCTTTGCATGCAAGAAGTTACTATGGGGATTTACATCATTGTGCCTTCTCCTTTTACACAGAGAAGCTTTTACCGCTATCAGGTTTTTACATGGAAGGAAGCAACTTGTGAGACCATAGCAAGGACCTCTTTATTGCTAGCAAAAAAATTGTTGGCCAGCAGGAATTAGAATCGTCTGTGGTCCTTTTAGCCAATGCGGTAATTTTTCGTGCATGCATGTATGCTCTGTAGGCTATATAAAAATTGTAGGTGCTCTTGATTTACCATGGACATGTGCACCGTAGTAGCAATCCCAGGTGGGACCTCTTTACCTGCAGAAAATGTACTCTTCAGTAAGGAGTTGCATCACCTCTGGTTCAAAATGTATGGGTGGCTAAAGCCAGTGTGGTAAATTCTCGTCACCTGTGGTTCAAAAAATGTATGGGTAGCTAAGGCCAGTGTGGTAAATTTTTGTCACCTGTGGTTCAAAATTTATAGGTTCCTAAAGACAATACGATAAATTTCATGCATGCACAAGTGTTCCCTAGGCTATATAAAAAGTCTAGGTGTCCTTAGTATACTGAGCACATCAACCAGCCTTCCTCAGCAGTGGATGGATGAAGAAAGTGGATGCATTCAATGAGGTGGATGGAAAATTAAATGACCATGCATACAAGGAATATAAAATTGTGGATGTACTTTGCATACAGAAAGTTATCACGTTAGGGGGATTTACATCACTGTACTTTTACATGTCCTTTACATAAAAAATTACTACAACAAGAGGAATTTACATCACATGTGCCTTCCCTTTTACATTAATGAATTTACTATCAATAGATACGTAATAAATTTTCATGCATGCACGGGTGGCTCTCTATGCTATCCAGAAATTCACTCAGTAAATTTGAAAGCACTGGAGACTGGACATCTTCAACTGTCCATGGTGTGGGTCAATCACATGTGCCTTCTCCTTTCAAATTAATGAATTTACTATCAATAGATACATAGTAAATTTTCATGCATGCACGAGTGGCTCCCTATGCTATCCAGAAATTTACTCAGTAAATTTGAAAGTACTAGAGACTGGACATCTTCACCCTTCCCTTCATGCTACTATCAGATAAAAACAAGTCGGGCAGGTGAACACATTTAATGCCTCTCCTCCGTACCATCAAATAAAAATAATTCACCAACCATGCAGGAACATTTGTACTTGCACATGCATCCATGCATCTAAGAGACGGCTTGGGTTGTGTGCACGTTGCTCCCAAGGTGGTCGGTGGTTGGAGTTGATCGCCATTAATACAGCTACCATACTTGTATCTGCTCCCATGCATGCAGAGGCCCCATTCCTTGTCCAACTCTTGCCTATATAAGCATGTGCCATCCATTGCTTCATCGCACCCATCCCAGTCCTCCCAGTGTCCTCCTTGTAGTTCATATATGAGGAATCAGTAGTCATTAGCTATGACCTCATTGTAGTTCATCCCTGCAGTAGTTTGCGTGTACATCGGCTATGTGTAAGCTCGCATATGCACTCGCCCTTGTTTGCCACCTTCAGATATATACATGTGGTGCGCGTTTGTGATGACATGTATTCCATATTGAATGAGTAAACAAACTCTATTACCGTGTTAACAAGCAACTTGGCCACAGAGTGCTTGAAGCCTAAACATCGTTAGCATGGTTCTGGGCAAGCACACTTGCCTATGGCGACAAGGACTGGCACACCCGCTGGCACCCAGTGGCAGTACTCTCAAAAATTCATGTGTACCTAGGGACATTCTATAAGTGCATTAACTACCTGTCGTGTGTCATGTAACCAAAGATATACTGATACATACCAAAGTCTATAATGTTTTCAGCTATCTATAGACTATTCTAATGCCTATGGACTACTTTTCTGCAACATTGTGGTTGCTCTTAGATTATGTCTGCGATGGTGTTTCAATGCCACGACTAAGTACACTAAGTAAACAGTAGCCTGCTCACAGCATAAAAGCAGGCAACCACGGGACATATATAATGTTTCTGTTGGTTGTGCTTCAATGGAACGTTGGCATGGTTAAGATGGTCGAATTACAAACACATGAGCAAGAAATAAAATGGTTTTGATGACTTGGTCCTTTATTGTGTAATTGTATCTTATCATGAATCTAGAAAATCTAGCGTACCCGCACAAATACCTCAGGAATTGCCTTCTACTTTGTCAAGACCATACAAAATCTTACAGACACGGTTTACGCTTCCAAGGCGTTAAAAAAGTTAGTTCAAATTTGGTCACCTCCATTTTTTAGGTTCATACTTTGCTACTTGACCTGCCAGGTAGCATCACATCACGCTATCTCTGGCCGTGCCTATAAAACCACACCCTCTTTCTCATTCATCTCCACTGCATCATTGCTTTGCACTCGCTCTTGTTTTTTGTACGTTGCAGGTGACGAGCAATGTAGAATCTTATGTAGAGTCTTTTTAGGGGAAAAAACTTAGCTCTAAAATACCATATATGTGTATACGTGCTAATTTTTTTCTAAAGAATTAAAGATGTTGGATATAGTTGAGAGTACCCAATCGTAGCTATATGTATATGTATATGCACCCCTAGCTTTGTTAGTCAAACATTTGTATATTTTTAGCCATTGATCTCCATCGAAATTATATAGATTCACTCCACTATTTATTTGGTGATTCTAGAAATTGATTTAATTATACAGCAGAGGTAATATACTTCTAGATTCACTATGAGAAATGCTTTCATAATATATAATTCATATATTGTGAAACAAAAAAGTATTTAATGGTAGTAAAGGATCATAACATTTGAATTAGAACAAAGATAATGAATATGTCAAATAAATAAGAGAAGTACCCTTGCGTCGGGGAGTGAAGGAGAGGGCGAGAGGCGTCATGACATAATGGGAAGGGTTAGCCGGTGCTGAAGTTTTAGATAGGTCAGTGGGCCACGTGTATTCAGGTTGTGGATGGGCCCTACGGCCTCAAAATTTGGATAAGTCCGTGAATGAGTTAGGAGTGATTAAATCGAAAACGAGTGTGGGAGGACATGGTGCTAATATGCATAACCATACGAATGCATTACCATTACCATATATATGGTTTAAGTGCTAACACGTAAAAGGGTTCCACGTAGAATGATAACACATGTCTGAGATGGTGTAAAATAATATTCCATATTACAATCACCATGGTAGCACTCTTAGATATTAAAAGTGCGGTCTATTTGAACTTTATTTACTTATTACTGGTAGGAACTCACATAGACACCCATCATGGGCACTAGCTATGTAAAAACTTATTCACAATATCAATTGTAATAGACCTCACATCGCATTCCCATGCTATGTCGTCCATAGTATGCTCTCCTCCACTTAGATGGGCATGCATGGATTTTGTAGCATCTAAGACATGGACAGGCCAGCCCCAAACTCTAGCAATATGGCGAATTTTCTTAGTTTGTGCTTTTGCAAGGGCTTTTGTATTTGCTTTCATATTATATATATGGAATCAGAAAGACTCCTGCGGCCCAACCGGCCCTAGCCGGCCATATGGCGCAGGGCTCGCCATATGGCTACAACTGCACGCCGACGCATGGGCGCGTGGCCGCTGGGCCCTCCATGGCAATGAACGACCTCCCCCAACCGGCCCTAGTCGGCCATGTGACCTATGCAGCCACAACCATCGCCTTGCTGATCTACGGTGAGCAGGGTCCGGCCGTCATGGAGACGAGAGTGGACCAGCACAGGAAAGGAATGCTAGCCTTAGAAGACCCAGACCTTCCATGGAGACAACCACCATGGTAATTAGGCACCGACCATGCATGCTGAGCATCCACTGTCCATTTGCATGCGGCGTACAATCACCAGGGAAGTTGTCTCGTCGCTCCATTGCCCAGGTATCTGGCCACAACAATGCCATTGAAGGCGAGCAAGCAAGCCAGTGGCACAACCCCTCTTCCTCGGCGTATAAAAGGGCACCCGGAGGTGCTCTCCTCCACCACCTAGCAACACGATCAGCTCACTCGCCTGCTCTCGCTTCACTTTGTCCATGCATACCATATACGCCTATACGCACGAGCCAGGCTTGGCCGTCATTGCAGGACGAGGTGAGTAGCTCATGAGCATTTCCTCGCTCTTTCCTCCCTCCCTATGGTTTTCACCCTGCTCCCCTCCTTGGTTGTAGAACGTGACTTTAGGTTTTCTAGGTAGTGTTTTACATATAAGAGTATTTTACAAAAAGTCTTAATGCCTTCCCCTTTTTCAAAAATGTTTACTCTTATCTATTCTCTCTCAGATGGCAAAAGAAGTTTGGACCAGCAACTACTGTCTAGGCGTTGAAGGCTTTCCCAAGCTGTTGTATGCTACCATGCAAAGACTTGGAATCAAGGATCGCTCAGAATATGAAGACAGGGAGTACGAGGAGCATGAAACCGAAAGATGTGAAGTCACCGTCTATATCGGAAAAAGTTAAGACTTCCCTGACATAGCTGAAGCATAGAGTATGACTGGATTTCGGTTTGTAGACACGTATCAAGCTGTCGCCCACAAAGCTTTGAGGTGCCTGTGCCAGATCTACGAGAAGCCCATCGCCCGTACACCCATGAGGTTCTTTCCACCCCAGGAAAAGGACCGGCCAGTTTGGAGAACCCGTATGGACGTCTTACAAGGACATTATTCGCTCGAGGATGACCCGACTGCAGTATTCATGACCACATACCTACTTGCTATGAATGAGTAATATGATAAGCAAGCATCGGAGTTGAGGAAGTGCATGCACCGCGCAGAAGAAGCTGAGCTCATGGTTAGAAAGTTCCATGTGCAGCTAGCGGAGGCTCAGGCCCAAGCAGCTGCAATCGAGAGTCGTGAAACTGCCATCGCTGAAGCCTTGAAGGAAGCTGAGGACCGCCATGCTCAGGAGTTGAAGGATGCCTACCTTGTCACTAGGGCGAAGAGAAGAATGCAAGCCTTAGAAGACCGAGAGCCCATGATTCTAGAAGGAATCCCAATCATGTCCCTAAACACAGAAAGAAGACTCGACGTTGAAGGCCCATCGGCTCCTCCACCCACAGAAATCTCTCATGAAGCTCTAGAGTTGGAGCCCAATAAGGAAGAAAATATCTCCCTCACCCAGCCACCCTCAAAAGATGACGTTGACCCGCCTCTTAGTCCAAAGGATGGACCACAGATGTCGGAAGAATGATCCTTTTCAACACCAAGGAAATGAAGCCCTTTAGTCGAAGACGTTGAAGATTAGTTGTACCATATTTCTCCTTTAGTCTTAGGGAGTGAAGTTTATTTTGCTTTTGTTCACCCCCAAAGGAGATGAAGCGTATTGTAGTATGCGTAATTTGTTCCCTGCTATGTTGTACCCTCTTATTTAGAATATATATTTGTGTTTGTTGGTTGTGCTAATTGAGTGCTTTATCAAAGTTCTTTCAGTCTTTTTCATAACAATACGATGAGAAAACATATTAGACATATGAGCCATATTTTCTAAGATTTCCTATATCGAACACATCACCCGCAGCGAAGCGCGGGCAGCAGTGGCTAGTATATATAATTTACATGTAAAAGGAGTGGTCCTTAGATTTGCATTGCTGTTTGCCAAAACTGTGTCCCTCTCGCATTCTCGCATTCAGAAGTTTTTTAAAGGAGACACTGCTGCTGAAAAGTTGAGACTTCTTGGGATGACCACAGATCGATCTCATTCACCAACTAGCTAGCCACAGCCAGCGCAGGATTACTTACTCTGCTGGCTGGCTCACATGGAGGAAAAGGGAAGGGGGCTAGGGTTCTCTAATCTCTCCCCTCCCTGGAGCTTTTGAGGTGGCACTGCATAATATGATGTGATAGACAAGTGAGGCGTGCAGCAAGCAAGAGAATCGTGTAGGACCACCAGAAGGGATTGGATTGCTGCATCTCCAGCTAGGTAGTTTGAGATGCAAGAATCAAGAATGTGAGCAGCCAGGAGGGACAAAAGAACAGGAAGCTGGATCAATTCTATACCTGAATTTTATATATACTCTCTAGTTTCTTTCGTCTAACACATAGTCACCAGGCACGCGCGCTAAGTAAGTATACCAAGGGGTAGTTACACTGCCTAGAAATAGTGTAATTGGGCGCTGGATGACCTGTCGGCCTCTCGAGGGCCGACAGGTTCCTGTTGGCACTCCAGCTGCCGACAGGTCTGCTATCGGTACTTGTCGGCAAATTAAGGAGTAGTACCGAAGAAGAAGGGTCAAATGGCTGCAAAAGTGAGTTGATGGCCGTCAGGCTCATGATCTTGGTGGTAGGTTCAGTGTGAAGGCAAATGCACTGCAGACTGATAAAAATGGTGGATGCCCGAGTGTAGGTGCTGGCTTGTTTTGTTTCCATGGGAGCCAGAGCCTGCAGGGTGGCCCCGCCACGGTGGCAATGAACACACAACACCAAGGTGATGGGTGCCCCTTGCCCCCAGTACAGTTCTGAGTTCTGACTGAACAACCAGCCAGAGCACAGCGCGAGCTGATCTCAGACGTCGTGGCCCCGTGGGAGAGGCGACCGACATGCATGTCTGCGACAGCAGGTCATGTCCAACCACACTGCGACATGACATCTAGCTCTCCTTCCTTCCCCCTGCAGCCATGGAGCACGCACGCGCAGGCTCCACCCCACAGGGCCACACAGCTCACCACCTGTCGCTTCCGCCGCAACCACGCATCTCAGCTCCTTCCCTGCCAGTATATATACGGGTCTGCACCTGCAGTTCCATCTCCATTTCCATCCATCTGGCAGCAGCAGCTGCACAATTGACTGCCCATCGCTACTTGCAGTAGCTGCAGCCTGTACAGGTGTGGTGGCCGGTGTCAACGACACCTAGCTGTAGCACGTGGCCAGGGTAGCCGATCGATCATGGGCGACGACGTGCGCGGCCTGCACGGCGGCGCCGCGGCCACCGGCGTCGTGCCGGCGGCGAGGACGACGGAGCGCGCCGCGCGGCTGCACGTGGCGATGCTGGCGCTGCAGTTCGGGTACGCCGGCTTCCACGTGGTGTCGCGGCTGGCGCTCAACATGGGCGTCAGCAAGCTCGTCTTCCCCGTCTACCGCAACCTCATCGCGCTCTGCCTCCTCGCGCCCTCCGCCTACTTCCTCGAGAGGAAGGACAGGCCCGCCATGACGCCCGCCTTCCTGCTCCAGTTCTTCCTGCTGGCGCTGTGTGGGATCACCGCCAACCAGGGCTTCTACCTGCTGGGGCTCGACAACACGTCGCCCACGTTCGCCTCGGCGATCCAGAACTCGGTCCCCGCCATCACCTTCGCGATGGCGGCCGCGCTGGGCATCGAGCGAGTCCGCCTCCGTCGCCGCGACGGCCTCGCCAAGGCGGCGGGCACGCTGCTCTGCGTTGCCGGCGCCACCGTCATCACGCTCTTCAAGGGCCCCGCCGTCTTCGGCCCTCCGGCGGCCGCGGTGACCGTGACCGCCGCCGCGCCAACGGAGGCAGCCGGCAACAACAGCAAGAGCTGGGCGCTGGGGTGCGTCTACCTCATGGGCCACTGCCTGTCGTGGTCCGGCTGGCTGGTGCTGCAGGCGCCCGTGCTCAAGCGCTACCCAGCGCGCCTGTCCGTCACCTCCTACACCTGCTTCTTCGGCCTCCTCCAGTTCCTCGCCGTCGCCGCCGTCGTCGAGCGCGACGCCGCCGCGTGGACGCTTACCTCCGGCTCCGAGCTCCTCACCATCCTCTACGCGGTGAGTTGGGTTCGAGTTCGAGGTGATCGCCGGCAACACGGCATGGCAAGAATCGAAGGTGATCTGACATGACATGGCGCTTGGAACAGGGGCTGGTGGCGTCCGGCGTGGCGTTCGCGGTGCAGACGTGGTGCATCGACCGCGGCGGGCCGGTGTTCGTGGCCGTGTACCAGCCCGTGCAGACGCTCCTCGTCGCCGTCATGGCGTCGCTGCTCCTCGGCGAGCAATTCTACCTCGGCGGGTAAGTTAATTATGTACCTGATGATCGATCGATATCTTTCTTTCTTCTTCGATTCTCCGTCCATCGATATAATTAAAATGTTTGCATGATTCATTTCTGCAATCCTTGCAGGATCATGGGGGCAGTACTCATCATCTCTGGACTCTACCTGGTGCTCTGGGGCAAGAGCGAGGAGAGGGCGCTCGCTGCAAAGCAAGCCGCCGCCGCCGCCTGCGACGACGAGCCCGACGCGGCCGCCTCCTGCCTGAAGCAGCCGCTGCTGCCGCCGCCGGCGACCTTGGAGTCCGCCGTGTGATGCGATCCGATCCAATCCAATCATTTTCATGCACGAGTAGTCCTATATGCATGGCTGAGATGCACTGCACCCGTCGTCAGTCGTATCGTACTGATAGCATCTGGTAGTTAGGCTGCACTCATGGACCTCTATATTCATCCTCTATACGTTTTAGTCAGCAAGATTCTCTCCTCTATACTCAATTCTCCCGCACCCATCCATCCTCTATATCATCCTCTATCCACTCTATCCACTATGGGACCCACTTGTCACTTTATCTAAATATATCCATGCGTGATCTAGTTTTGAAGGATTTATTGAGACGAATTTAATGGTGCAATCGAAATTTAATTTGGATTTTTGGTTTGTGAGTTATAGCATTTTTTCTCTTTGTTTAGCTAGCGGGGTCCGCCACTACAGAATATAGAGTAAACACAGTACTACTCTAAATATAGAGTGAGAGAAAGGATAGAGTATCGTTTAGAGTATGCCAGTGCAGCAGTTTTTACTCTATATTCATACTCTAAAATTTTAGAGTATCGTTTAGAGTATGCCACTGCGGACAGTCTTAACGTCCATCGCCTCATCAACATGTTAGGTTAATTATATATTAATTAATCCATCACCTATCGATCACATGGCTCTGTGTTGTGTTCACAAGTATACCACTACTACAAAAGCAATAGTGAGTAACATGTGCAACCGTTGTTGTAACCTTTCGTCAGCAAACTGCAGGTGCAGCTGTTTTTGTTTTATATTTGCAACTGGACCTTTTTTGTTGAGCTTCGGAGGGACAGTTGACTGATAGCGTGTGTAAGTGTGATATGTCGTCAGTCATCAGTCACGTACTCACATGGAGATGTTATACGTATATAGTACGAATATTCTAGAGTTTGTTGGAAGGGTGTGTTCAGTTTCTCAAAGTTCCAAAAATTTTATAAAATTTCCCGTCACATCGAATCTTTAGACACATGCATAGAACATTAAATATAGATAAAAAATAACTAATTATATAGTTTGGTTGTAAATCACGAGACGAATCTTTAGAACTTAATTAGTCCATGATTGAACACTAATTGTCAAATACAAACGAAATAGTTACTGTGCTTACAAAAAATTTACGGGGCAACTAAACACGCCCGAAGTTGGATTTCTAAACGGGCTCTCCAAAACACTCCTGTCCTGAAACTGAAATAAATGTATGAAAGATTCGAAATTTGTCTCCATTTATAAGATATTTTTGGATTGTTTTTAACCCTATCAATGTGTGGTTGTCTTATAAATCACATAGATGCATGCATCTATGCATACCTTTTAAACATCGTCTTGCCCAAAATGACTCATGCTGACAAAATCAATGACATGCATAACTGCCTTTTTAAACTATGCCTTATCTAACTAATTTGTGAAGGGCAAATTAGTATTTTCTGTTAGACTCTTTATTTAGTAGTCTTAAAATTACTTAGATACTCAATAATTCAGGATAGAGAGAATTTTTAAACATTCATAATATAATAGGTATATACTCCCTCCGGTCCATTATATCTGGCACACACATATATCAAGATTCAAACTCTAAAAACTTTGACCAATAATTAGACTAATAATTGTTAACTATTATAATAGAAACTTTATATAATTAGATTTGTAAGGAATTATACTGTCCAATGATTATAAGTCTATAAACATAAATAATATAATATAAAGCAAATGAATGGTCAAAGTGTAATCTAGGAGACCGTGTCATTCTAACTTGCACCAGATAAAATGGACCAGAGGGAGTAGTTTGCGGAAGAATCTCTTAATAATTATACTCCATTTTTTAAAGTTACATAATAAACAAAAATAACCAAATTTGACTCTCATGATACGATTCGCCTGCTTCCAGGTCATGCATGAGCCGCCACCGTCTCCCGTCCAGCACATTCTCAGATGATGCTCACACATCGCAAGGTTCAGAACCTCAGATGCCATTACAGAAAACATTAAAAGCAAAATTAAAACAAACATCTTTCGCCCCGTTCGTTTGAGCTTATTCAGAACTACTTTCCAGTTATGGAACAATATTTTTCTCTTACAACATTTCAGCATAAGCATCAGTATAAACAAACAGGGTGTTTACTTTAAGCACAATTAGTTTTTGCGAATATTTAAGCACAATTAGTTGGAGGTGGTGACTGCCAACCGGCCAAATTAGGACAAGATCGAGGCCACCGGCCACTAGTCCAGCGCATGTCCAAACATCTCTCTCCTTTTTCGAGGAGCCAATCTCAACGTAGTATCAGTATTGCAACTTGCGATAATGTTCATGTGACACCACCTCGAGTACAGGAGCAGAATTTCCCGGAAGCGAATAACCTAGGAATGATCCCAAACAAGGTAGTAAAAAGGATGCATGGGACCCTTCTAGTTGGTAACACAAAAGGAGGTGTGGTTTTGTGGTTTCTTTGATTGGATAGGAACGACGTGATCTCACAAAAAGAAGTTATATACTCCCTCCGTATCGGATTTAGAAGTCGTTTAGGATAGCGACACGGTCTCCAAAACACAACTTTAACCTCTTGTTTTTATAAAAAATATTTATAGAAAAGTGATATATGTATACTTGTATGAAAGTATTTTTCAAGACAAATCTATTCATATAATTTTTACATTTGCAAACTCAACAACTTAAAAGTTATTAATGATTTATATTCTCAATGTTTGACCCAAACCTTGTCCAAAACGACTTCTAAATCAGATACGGAGGAAGTATACTCCTAGCCTCCTAGGGCATGTTGGACATAGCTCACAAGCTGTTTGTGAGCTGGTTGTTTTTTTTGCCAGACACTTATTTTCAAAATAGCTTCGTGGTAAAGTTTTTTTTCCTCCTTTCACAAAGACATGAGTTGGGACGAAGCTAAAAAAAGTAGTTTATCCTAGCTTCTTCTCATATATTATAGCCATTTTATTCCTTGTATTATGTGAAGCTGTTTTACCAAACACTTGTTTCAAAACAGCTCAGCTTTAATAAGAAAGCTGCTCATGAAGCTATTTTGCATAAAAATAGCTTATATGGTCAAGCTGTGAGCCGTGCCAAGCGAAGCCTTACTTTAAGTCTGGTTATTTTTAAGGCCTTATATTAGATGCGGTTTTGGTTCACCCTTAAAAAATACTAGAGCAACAATACAAGTTAGAGCGAGATTGCCAGAATAGAGATACTCCCTATATATTCTTATTCATCTCCTAATCAGACGTTATCATCGACCTGGTTAACGGAGATCGATTGGCGAACTGATCATAGATCAATTGGTTTGGTTTCCTATGGTGGAACGTACCCACCCGGGTTCAAGTCCCTGACTTGGCACGGGTGCTCACGTTTTACTGGATTTATTTTAGGATTTAACGGCGCTATGCTTTCTATGGTAGGCGACGTTCCCATCGACAACGAGGCGCCATCGTTGTATTGTATACAAATTTGTGCTATTACTTAATGCAAACATGTCTCTTATCCCTACAATCCCTTACATATATTTGGATAAAATTTTCGATTGCTTTGAATGCACTATATTATATGACGAAGGGATTATACACGGGGATCTCAATTTATATGATTAGCGCTAGTTGTCTCCCTTTAAATTTGTCTTGCTCTATCAAATTACTTTTTGAATAGCTAGAGATTGAACTTGAAATAAGGAATGATCAAGTGTTCAAATCAGAACAAAAGTTCCTTTTTTCTTAAAAAAATATGTCCATCCATACTTACATAAAAGGGAAAAAATCTCCTCTTTACAGAAAGAAGAAAATCAATGCCTTGGCAAAGTCTCGAACGACCAAGTGGCATGAAGTGGCTTGGGCCCACCTGCTATTGTTGGGTGCGGATATGCATGGTCAAATGGATCGTCCAGCACAGCACGAGCTTAGCCAAGGCACTCATCGGGTCGTGCCATGGCCGCCCATAGTGTGTGCCTACGGCCTAGGCATGCCCCTATAAGTCCTGGGCTGTGCCGAGCCGACCCTTCGGCAAACCAAGGCCGCGCAGGCTTTATCGTATCTTTGTTCCTGTTTTAAAAATTAATCTAGGTCATTAGATGGCCATAACATTCGTCAACGGTACGGTGTTGGCGGAATCCTGGTGAGAAGAAACGGAGTGTAAGGATAAGGAAGGTAAGCATAGCTCAATTTAATCACGGCCTTACTACGTACCAGGGGCGAAGCTTAGTTCAGACAAAAGTGGACCATGCCCCCTTGTCAAACCTATTTTTACAGTAAACAGTAAATGTGGCACTGTTCATTGTTGTTTACAGCATAGTTTGTGTTAGTTTTCGATGTTCTTAGGTTCATTAGATCAGGTACATCACAGTAGATACAAGTGGATGATCCACAACATATATGCCAGCCCTAGTACATGAACTATAGAAACACAGAGAAAAACAGAGAGAGGAGAGCATGAAACCGCAGACCATCGAGAGCCGGAGCGAGATTCGGTGTCGGAGTAGCGGATCTACTGGAGGCGCCGGTGTTGGGGTCGTTCGCTGGCGCCATCGATTCGGTGGAGACGAAGGTGGCCGGTGCAGTAGAGTGGTGGCGCAGTGGAGACGGTGAAGATGGTGGCGACTTCCCGTCACTGGCTGCGCCCCTCAAAGATCGGATCGGGGAATGTCGGTGGAGAAATGGCGGCTGAGGTGAACCTCGTGCCTTGAGCCAGCCGGCCCCCACCTCTATATATAGCGCAGTGTGACGGGGGGCCACCAACCATATAGGGTTGGGCGCCCCCGATCAGGGCGTGAGAACAAGGCCCAAAAGGCCGTTGGGCCTAATGGTGGGAGATCAAAAAAAAACCTAACATTCTCCCCCTTGATCTCTCATCATTTTCTTCGTTCTTTAATTTCATACTCAAACTTTCGATTCATATTTTTCTCGCTTCTATCCTATTCCATTGCAGATTAGTGCATTGAACTGTTTCATCGTCACAACAATTAGTGTCGTTAGACTAACAGCCACAACACATTTCTCCGTTTTAGAATGAAACTTTCTTCTGGGCCCTTTATATGTTTGGGAATCATAGGCTTTCCCTTAAACCTATGCCGGCTATGTGTTCTCTGAACACGTTGGGTGGTAAGTCCTTTGTGAGCGGATCCGCGAGTATTTTTTCTGTACTTATATGCTCAAGATTTATTATATGATCCCGAACTTTATCTTTCATAATATAGTACTTTATATCAATGTGTTTGGTAACACCACTTGACCTATTGTTGTAAGCATATTGTACCGCTGAATTGTTATCACAATACAATCTCAGTGGTTCATTGATATTATCAATCACTTTTAATCCGGGTATGAATTTCTTCAGCCAATTCACCTACCTCGTTGCCTCATAGCATGCTACAAACTCGGCATACATCATCGAGGATGTAGTTACAGTTTGTTTGGAGCTTTTCCACGATATAGCCCCTCCTACGAGAGTAAATATATATCCTGACGTGGATTTTCTTTCTTCTCCCGCATAATCAGAATCTGAATACCCCTCTATCTGCAGGGAATCAGATCTTCTATACGTTAGCATGAGGCCTTTCGTACCCTACAAATAACGTAGGACTTTCTTCACTAATTTCCAAAGTTCTATTCCTGGATTCTTTTGATATCTGCCAAGTAATCCGGTAACAAAAGCTAAGTCAGGGCGTATACACACTTGAGCATATTGTAAACTTCCAACTGCTAAAGCATACAATACCGCTTTCATTCGATTAATCTCATATTCGTTCTTGGGACATTGATGTTCCCCAAATCTATCACCCTTGACAATAGGAGCAGGTGAAGGACTGCACGCATGCATACTAAATTTTTTCATAACCTTTTCTATGTATGCCTTTTCCGATAATCCTAGAACCCCTTTCTTCTGTCTCGGTGAATCTCTATTCTCAAAATGAACAAGGCCTCACCGAGATCTTTCATATTGAAATATGAGGACAAGAATTTCTTCGTTTCCATTAGTAGATTGACATCACTACTAGCGAGCAGGATATCATCCACATACAAAAATAGGAATATGTACTTTTCATTCTTGAATTTTGCGTAAACGCAATTGTCCTCAACATTTTCCTTAAACCCAAAACCTTTTATTGTTCTATCAAATTTCAAATACCACTGTCTTGAGGCTTGCTTTAATCCGTAGATTGATTTCTTTAGGCGGCATCCCATATTTTCTTTTCCTTTTACAACAAAACCTTTCGGTTGTGCCATATAAACATTTTCTTCCAAATCCCCGTTAAGGAACTCCGTCCTTACATCCATTTGATGTAACTCCAAATCATAGTGGGCTACAAGTGCCATTATAATTCTGAAGGAATCTTTACATGAGACTGGAGAAAACGTCTCATTGTAATCAATCCCTTCTCTTTGTGTAAAGCTTTTCGCCACAAGTCGCGCTTTAAATCTTTCTACATTCCCTTGGGAGTCATATTTTGTTTTGTAGATCCATTTACAACCTACTATTTTGGCTCCTTTAGGAATAATTTCCAAGTCCCAAACTTTGTTGGTACTCATTGATTTCATTTCATCTTCCATGGCCTTAAGCCACTTTGATGAGTGGTCATTTCTCATGGCTTCTTCAAATGAGGTGGGATCATCCCCCATCTGAAATTCTTCTGTTTTATAAACTTCATAATCATTAGAAATACATGACCTTCTTATTCTTTGAGACCTTCTAGGGGCCTCTGACACTTGTTTCACATTGGATTGTTGATGTTCTTCCTCATGTGTGACATTTGGTTCTATAGGTTCCTCAAGGACAGGCTCCTCAAAGACAGGTTCCTCATGTTCATTCATTGTCACCACGGGAGAACTTGCAACAGATGTTAGCACTATAGTGTCCTGCACTGTCGGCTCAACAGCAACAGGTAGTGTAAAGAATGGTTCTTCAACCATCGAAGTGGGTACATGTACCCGCTTCTCCTGTAGGCTTATTTCTCGTGCTACCATGTTCCCCCTGATGATGTTATCCTCCAAGAACACAGCGTGTCTTGTTTCTACAATCTTCGTATGTCTGTCAGGACAATAGAAGCGATATCCTTTTGATCTTTCTGGATAGCCAATAAAATGACAGCTGACTGTCTTGGAGTCTAACTTTCCTATGTTTGGGTTAAACACTTTTTGCCTCAGCCGGACAGCCCCCCACACACAAAATGGTTAAGTGAGGGTTTTCTTCCTGTCCATAATTCATACGGTGTTTTAGGCACCGATTTGCTTGGTACTCGATTAAGTATGTGAATGGCGGTTTTCAGTGCCTCAATTCATAAACTAACCGGTAATGTGGAGTAACTTATCATGCTTCTTACCAGATCCATTAAGGTACGGTTACGTCTTTCAGCCACTCCATTCTGCTGAGGCTCCCCCGGTGTGGAGTACTGAGCGACTATGCTATTTTCCTATAGAAACTTTGCAAACGGTCCAGGAATTTGGCCATATGGGATATGTCGCCTATAGTACTCTCCACCTCGGTCTGATCGTACTATCTTTATTTTCTTATTGTGCTGATTTTCAACCTCAGCTTTAAATATTTTGAATTTATCCAATGCTTCCGATTTTTCTTTAATTGGATAAATATAGCCATAACAAGAGTAGTCGTCTGTGAATGTTATAAACGAATCATAACCATCCACACTTTTCATAGGAAATGGACTACATATATCAGTGTGGATTATTTCTAAAGTTTCTGCGCTTCGTTTGGCATTTTTCTTAATTTTTTTGACATACTTTCCTTTGATGCAATCAACGCATTATTCTAAATCTGAAAATTCTAAGTGCGGAAGAATTGATTCTTTAATCAGCCGTTTTATCCTCTCCCTCGAAATATGGCCCAAGCGACAGTGCCATAATTTCGAAGAGGCATCATCAATTCGCTTCCGCTTCTTAGTTACATTCGTAGATGGGAAATCATTCATATTTTCATCGCATATATTGTTCGCATTTTCATCAAGAGATAATAAATAAAGCTTGTCTTGTCGGAAGACAAGACCAACACATTCATTATTAACAAGTATCTTACATTTGCCATTACCAAAATGGCAATCAATTCCATCATCATCAAGTATCGAAACACTTATCAAATTTTTATGCAAAGAGGGAACATAAAGTACTTCTTTAAGTCTAAATACAAAGCCATTATTCAATTCTAAAGATAAATCTCTAATGGCTTCAACATTGGCTTGTACTCTATTTGCAACTTTAATCGTTCTTTCTCCTCTTTGCAAGATTCTCGTCCCACTTAACTCCTGTAAAAGAATTTGCAACATGAGTAGTTGCTCCTGAATCAACCCACCAAGTGGATTTAGCATAACATAAATACAGGGATTCATCTACAAATGTAATAAATTCATCACCTCTCTTTAGTAGAGATTTCAGGAAGTCTGGATAATCCCTCTTGTAGTGTCCCTTCTTGAAGCAGTGCTTGCATTGGTCTTTTTCAGCTCCACCATAGGAGTTGTTATGCTGATTCTCAGAGTCCTGGGTTTCTTTCCCTATGAATTTGAGGAAGAGGCCTTATCCCACTTGGGTTTCCCTTGTGGTTTAAAATTCTTGTCATTAAAGTTTTTTCTTTTGTTATCCTTCACAAAGTGAGCGGATTCACCCTGTGAGGACTTTATCCTCTCTTCTTCTTAAGCACACATTGAAATAAGTCTTTCTATGCCCCATCTTTCAGGCTGCATATTATAGTTCACAATAAAAATGTCATATTCTTTTGGCAAAGAAGCAAAAATCAAATGATTCAGGAAATCATCTTCCTTCAAATTCATTTCCTTTAGCTTAGATGCCGTAATGTTCATCTTCAAAATATGCTCTCTTATGCTACCACCAGTGTATTTCTCATTCACAAGCTTCTTAATCAGTAAACTTGCTGTGGCCTTGGTAGACCCAGTAAACTGACTCTTGATTTTATCAAGATATTCTGTGACAGTAACACATTCAAGGATTGAGCTCCCTATCTGTTCTTCTATGGTGGTCTTGACTATCAACAGGCACTTGTGGTTGGAGAGAGTCCATTGCCTATGTTCGAGGTCATATTTCATTCTTATCTCAGCATGATCACGCTTTCGAGCAGCGAAATCAGCGTCAGATTCATTTTCATCTCTCACCAGATCCTCTGATTCAGTGGGACACGGTGAGATAATGGCAAAATCAACCTCTCCCAACGCAAGTTTCAGTTCATATTTCTCCCGCCACACACGGTAATTGCTCCCGTTGAGTGTCGGGATGTTCGTGATGTTCACAATGCATTTGCCTCCTGAAACCACACCAGAGTAAGTGAGAAACATTTATACATAAAATCATATGCTTTAAGTCAACGTTGGTCAAATTAAAACATACAATTCATCCATGCAACAATTTTACATCGCTGTTGGACAGAAATAAAATTAATACACAATTTCTTATGGATCAAAATTATAATATTGTTATTAACAACGCTGGTCAGAAAATAACAACATTATAATCCCCTTAAAATTATCAGAAATTCGTCATTTCTCTTAAAATTAAATTATCTCGTTGGTTCAAATTTAATCAAAAGAGAACAATTATTATCATGCACAGCGGAAACATTAACGATCTTCCATATTATTATTTTCCAGAAGCACTAAAATTCATTGTTTTCTGAGCAAAATATCATTGGACAAAATTGCACAGAAAATTCACATCAAATTCAATTCAAATTCATATATATTCATCAAATACATGTCAAAACAGTTTCTAGAAAAAGAATAAAACAAATCAAAAGACAGTGACTATTCATTCTGGCCATTTGGCCCATTTTCTAAAAAAAACGGCGGCCCACGACCTGCTTTAGCCGCGCGCTGGCGTGCCCCCGCGCCTGGGCCTTAACGTGGGCCTGGGCCGAGAAAGCAGCCTGGCGGCTGCGCCCTCTTGGGCCGATTTCGGCCCGATCGCGGCCTCGACCGTCTTGGCCGTCCGTCTGCATCCGATGGCCAACCGTTGATTTCGCAACAGCAAAACCCGCCCAGGTCGCCGGTGCACATCCTAACCCTAACCATTTCTCATTCTCTCTTCCCATTCGGTCCAGAGCGGCGCTGCCGAGAGGGTCGCGGCGGCCGTCGGCGCTGTTGAAGGAGAACACCGCCGAAGCAAGTCCGGACGGCCCCCTCCTCCTTTCTTTTCTTACTCTCCCTCCCTCCTCTTACTTAGCCCGTAGCGCCGCCCCGAAGAACTGCAGCGGCGGCTGCCCATGGCGGCCGGAGAAAGGAGGGGATTGCGCCGCCGCTAGGCCCCTCGCCGGCGAGCGCACTCGCCCGAGTGTGAACACACCGCCGTCGAGTGGCCTCGTGGTGCTGCCCTTGACCCCAAGCCCGAAGCACCGACCACGCGGTGGTTGCACGCGGCGGCGAGGCCACGCAGTCCGGTGGCTCCGGTCCTTCCCGCACGGCGCTCGACATCGGGCGGCGGTGGTGGCCAGCAGGTGAGGACGGTCCCGCTGGCCCTCTTGTCTATCTTTTACTTTCTTCTAGCTCGAGGCCTCGGTAGGGTTAGGGTTCTTGGTTTCTATCCTGATCCGAAATCGGTTCATTCATTCGATCTTTCTTTCTCGATTCGAAATCGAGCATTTCTATATCCCCGATCTGAAATTGGTTTGCCCCGATCTAGGTTTCTTGTTAGTAAACCGTGGCTCCGATACCATTGTTAGTTTTTGATGTTCTTAGGTTCATTAGATCGGGTACATCATAGTAGATACAAGTGGATGATTCACAGTATATATGCCAGCCCTAGTACATGAACTACAGAAACACAAAGAAAAACAGAGAGAGGAGAGTATGAAACCACAGACCATCGAGAGCTGGAGCGGGGTTCGGTGCCGGAGTAGCAGATCCACTGGAGGCGCCGGTGTTGGGGTCGTTCGCTAGCGCCATCGATTCGGTGGAGACGGAGGTGGCCGGTGCAGTAGAGTGGTGGCGCAGTGGAGACGGTGAAGATGGTGGCGACTTTCCGTCATTGGCTGCGCCCCACAAAGATCGGATCGGGGAATGTCAGTGGGGAAATGGCGGTTGAGGTGAACCTTGTGCCTTGAGCCGGCCGGCCCCACCTCTATAAATAGCGCAGTGTGACGGGGGCCCACCAACCATATAGGGTCGGCCGCCTCCGATCAGGACGCGAGAACAAGGCCCAAAAAGGCCGTTGGACCTAATGGTGGGAGATAAAAAACCTAACAAGTTGCACATATTGGCCCCTCCTGGTTTCTTGGTCCGCCTCTGCTACAGTCTGTGGTGTGGCCCGCCGTCCATGGATCCACTGGAAGAAACAAAAGAGGAACCACGTACATATCTTTCGGCCAAAGGAAGAGCACTAGCCAATGGCCATCGGCCATCGCGCTCCACCATCCAAGACGACCCAGAGGAGAGGAGAAAGAAAGAAAGAAAATTAAAGCTACTGGCTAGTACTAGCAAACTAAAGGAGGTGGAGTGAACTGTGAAGCATTATATACTACTGTACCTGTGACGAGCATATCCATGGAAGATGCCCCCGGAGCATATGCGCCAGGCCATATCTTCGTTCCTGCTAGCAGCAGCTCCGATCCCCGTGTCTATCTCTGTCTCGTCCCCAAAATCTCCCAGCTATATAGCCTATAATAAATTGAGATCGGATCATCCCAGAGCGACAAGGTACATGATGAATGGGTCCCTGAAATCCTGTCATATATACATGGAGGCAGCCGGCGTCGTGTTCCCATGGCGATCCGCTTGGTCATCAAGGTTGTCTAGAGCTCAAGCCGCAGCAGGATCAGTCCTCTGGATCCACATCGTCGCCGTCGCCGTCGCCGTCAATGCATCGACCATGTCGGGCAGACCGAGGGAGCTGCTGTGGCGTCGCCGGCGCCACGCGTGATGCTGTCTTCCTGCTCCGGTCTTCTATTCTTTCCCGGAACCGGAACCGGAACCGAAGCTAGCGAGCAGTGCGGGGTCGGCGAGCGAGGGCGGGAGCAGGCGGCGTCTGAATGATCCTCGGCTCCTCCATTATCTGCAGGGCAAGTTGAATCCTTTGGCATGTAGTACTACTGATGATGTACACGATCGATGATATCTAAACTCTTCCATCATCCGATTCCTGAATCCTGATCCTACTGTATATGTTCTGACCTGTGGACAGACGACCGAACGAAAGATATGATGCACAAGGTGCATTTTAGCCGACGACATAAATCTTGTAAAACTACCTTTCAAAAAAAAAATCCTGTAAAACTTGTCGGTTACCTGACCGTTCATCAAGTGTTACTAGTCTGAATTAGTACATCCTTTTCTTTATCGGTAAAGTATGACCAGCTATTTTCCCTCCAACAGAATCCAGCAATTTTCATATTCAGGTTCGGTCACATAGGACGTGTTTGCTTCTCATCCTGAAGAATGTCCCTGGTCAAGTACCTCCCTGGGCGCAGCTCCTCAAACATGCATCTCCTCGATCAATGACAGTGGTCACCATCGTAACAGTTGTACACCTGTCGATCAATGTCTAGTCTGAAACTCTGAATCCTGGCCCTTGTTTAGTTTCTCCAATTCTCCCCTAAATTTTACTATGTAAAAAGAAGATTCCCCGTCACATCAAAATGTCGGTAAATGCATGGAGTACTAAATATTGATGAAATCAAAAACTAATTGCACAGTTTTGTTGTACTTTGCGAGACGAACATTTTAAACCTAGTTAGTCAAAATTTGGATAATTTTTACCAAATACAAATGAAATGCTACTGGAATTCTGATACAGTGTTTTTCTCCTCAATTTACTGAACTAAAGGAGGCCCTGGTTGCTGCTCCTGCCTCCTGCTTTTAGGCTGTCAAGGGCCTGGAGATCTAGGGTAGGTGGCCCTCGACTACGAAGGTCGTAGTCTCCTGCCGTTGTCTTCCGATCGCGGAGGTTATACCCCTCACGGCGGCTCGGGCTTGAGAGCGTGGGAGAGAGAGATTAGGGTAAATATTCTTGCTTAATAACTCAAGGTGCCGATTACATGCATATATAGCCAAGACTTGATAACTAATTGGAGTAAGTCCTCCTAAATAAAAGGCTAGTCATAATATATTTCCTAATCTAGTCACCAGTTTGTTGGGCAACAATCTCCTGCGTCGTGCTGGCCTGGCCTCCGCACGCTTGGTGGCCCTGCATATGTCGCGGGCGCGGCGTCTCCTGGAATACGGAATACCGTACATGACATCTCTCCCCCCCTCGACTACCAGCTCGTCCTCGAGCTGGAACGTTGGGTACTTCTCGGTGAAGGAGTCGAGGTCTTCCCACGTAGCGGAGGCAGCCGGTTCACCCTTCCAGCGGACGAGGACCTGGCGAACACCTCGGGCGACACGGGTGCGAACTGCACGCTCGGGTTCCGGGCTGACGACTCCATGGTGCATCTGAGGAAGCGGTGGAGGGGCTACTGGAGGCGTGCCAACCCATTTCTTGAGGAGGCCGATGTGGAACACGTCGTGCAGCTTGGCACGGGAAGGCAACTCGAGGCGCACCGCGACCTCGTTGATGAGTTCGACTACGCGGTACGGCCCATAGAAACGGGGCTGGAGCTTGCTCTTCGGCGCCGAGGACAGGGATGCCACAGGCCGGTGGCGGAGGCGAAGCAACACCCAATCCCCCACAGCATAGGAGACGTCACGGTGTGCCTTGTCGTAGTAGCGCTTCTGCACACGCTGGGCCTGTTCCAGGCGATGGCGGACGTCAGCCAAAAACTCCTCGCGTTCTTCCATCGACTGGGCCACGGCAGCAACCCTTGTGTCACCAGCTTCATAAGACCGGATGGTCGGCGGGTCTCGCCCGTAGACCACGCGGAAAGGCGTCTCTTGCAGGGACGACTGGTAGGCCGTGTTGTATGTGTATTCGGCCCACGGCAGCCACCGCAGCCAATCCCGGGGCCGGTCGCCGGAGAAGCAACGAAGGTACATGGCGATGACGCGGTTGGCAGCCTCCGTTTGACCATCGGACTGTGGATGAAACGCCGTAGTCATATGCAGCTTGGCGCCCATGAGCCGCATCAGCTCCCTCCAAAAAAGAGAAGTGAAAACCGGGTCGCGGTCCGACACCATGGATTGCGGCATCCCATGGAGGCGCACAATCTCAGAGAAGAAAACCTGTGCCACAGACTCAGCAGAGTATGGGTGAGCCAAGGGTATAAAGTGACAATACTTGCTGAAACGATCGACCACCGTGAGGATGACCGATTTTCCTTTGACGCGCGGCAGGGCCTCAATGAAGTCAAGACCGATGTCCGTCCACACACCGGTCGGCACGGGCAAAGGCATCAGGAGGCCCGCGGGGTGTAAATGCTCCGTCTTGAAACGCTGGCAAGTAGGGCAGGCGCGGACGAAGTCTTGGACGACGCGGCGCATATCGGGGAAGTGGAAGTCGCGCCGGAGCCGGTGGAGAGTGCGTTGCACCCCCTCATGGCCATCATCATGCACCGCGGCCACAATCTCGGGCAGAAGGGGCGAAGCCGGTGGCACGTACAGCCGGCTTGCGTAGGTGACCAGCCCGTCGACGATGCTCCATGGCGCAGAGCGCGTGCCGGCTGCCAGTTCATCGCGGATGGCAACGAGGGCAGGATCTTGAGTCTGAGCTTGCCGGAGCCGCGCGATGAAGTCGAACTGGGGAGCTGAAACGGCCAAAACCGCCCCCGCCGGAGTGTCGCGCCGGGATAGGGCATCGGCGACGGTGTTCTGGGCGCCGGGCTTGTACTCCACCGAAAAGTCGTAGCCCAGGAGCTTGCCGACCCAGTGGTGCTGCGGGATCGTGGAGAGTCGTTGGTCGAGGAGGAACTTCAAGCTGTAGTGGTCCGTGCGGACGGTGAAGCGCCGCCCCACAAATACGGCCGCCAGTGGCGAATGGCGTGCACGAGCCCGATGAGCTCACGCTCATATGCAGCGAGCGCGCGATGGCGAGGGGCGACGGGCCGACTGAAGAAGGCGACAGGGTGCTTGTGCTGTAACAGCACCGCGCCAAACCCGTGCGTCGAGGCGTCGCACTCGACGATGAATTCCTGCTGGAAATCGGGGAGTGCCAGCACAGGGGCCGACGTGACCGCGGTCTTGAGCGCCTGGAAAGCCACAGCCGTGTCAGCGTTCCACGAAAACCCTTCTTTCTTCAACAGGGCCGTCAGTGGGGCGGCGATGGTGCCGTAGTCTTGGACGAACTTGCGGTAGTACCCGGCCAAGCCCAGGAACCCACGCACCGCGCGCGCCGAACGGGGTAGGGGCCACTCGGACACTGCTTGGACCTTAGCGGAATCCATGGCGACGCCGGCCTCGGAGATGATATGGCCGAGGTAGGAGATGGATGACACCCCGAAGGCGCACTTGGAACGTTTGACGAACAGTTGGTGCTGCTGCAGCACAGTAAGGACGACCCGTAGGTGGCGAAGGTGGTCGGCCCAAGAAGAGCTGTAAATCAAAATGTCATCAAAAAACACAAGAACGAACCGGCGAAGGAATGGGCGCAACACATCGTTCATGAGAGCTTGGAATGTTGCCGGGGCGTTGCAGAGCCCAAACGGCATCACCAAGAACTCGTAGAGACCGTCATGGGTCCTGAAGGCCGTCTTGTCGATGTTGGACGTCCGCATGCGGACCTGGTGATAGCCCGAGCGGAGGTCCAACTTGGTGAAGAACTTGGCGCCGCGGAGTTCGTCGAGCAGCTCGTCCACCACCGGAATGGGGAACGCGTCCTTCACGGTAATAGCGTTCAAGGCGCGGTAGTCGACGCAGAAGCGCCAAGAGCCGTCCGCCTTCTTGACGAGGAGCACCGGGGATGAGAACGCCGAGGAGCTGCGACGGATCAGCCCGCGTTGCAGCATGGCTGTACATTGGCGTTCGAGCTCGTCTTTGTGCGCCGGCGGATATCTGTACGGCCGCACAGCCACGGGCGACGCTCCTGGCTGCAAAGTGATGCCGTGGTCGCGGGAACGCGGCGGGGGCAGGCCTTGCGGTTCGGCGAACACGCCACTGAAGGAGGCCAGCAGCTCGTCGAGGAGGGAAGGCGAGGCCGTGGTGGTGCAAACGGAACTGCGCAAAGGCTCGGCCACCGCACTCCACTGGATCGTGGCGCCCTGCTACTGGAAAGACACTGTACGTGCAGTGAAGTCCCAAGTGACAGGTCCCAGCGTACCTAGCCATTGGGCGCCAAGGACTACGTCGAACCCGGCCAGTGGCATGATGAAGAGGTCGGCCGTGAACGAGGAGCCCTGAATGGTGAAACTGGCCTGGGGTAGGACGCCCGGACAGGCGACCCGTTCGCCGTTGGCGACCACGGCCGAGAGCCGGGGTCGTAGGACTACCGACAGTCCCGTGCGCTGCGTCGCCCGTTCCGAGATGAAATTGTGGGTGGACCCCGAGTCCAGGAGGGCGACGAGGGAGGCGGATCCCACCATCACGCGAACCCGGAGGGTGTCGCTGAGCCGAACGCCGGCCACAGCGTGGAGGGAGTAGCAGGGAGCTTCCGCCCCCGCGTCGTGCTCCGCCGCGTCCGCCATGTCCTCGGCGGAGTCAATCTCCACCCCATCCACGAAGAAGATCCGCTTGCAGAAGCGGTTATGGCCCCTGGTATACGACTCATTGCAGTTGAAGCAAAGGCCTTGGCGGCGTCGTTCCGCCATCTCCTCCCTAGAGAGGCGACGGAGGTTGCCCTCGCCGCGACCAGACTGATCGGCCGCCGGAGGGCCCGGAAGCGCCAAGGGCTGCTGGGGAGCCGAAAGCGCCGGTCGAGGCGCCGGAGCAGCCAGGATACCGCGCGCAGGCATGCGGGAAGGAGGCGGCGGCAGCCGGGATTGCTCCATCAGTTCGACCTGGCGTGCCAGGCTCATGGCGGCGGCGAGTGTGTCCGGGTGATGCAGCCGGACGGCGTGGCTGAGCGGCGGAAGGAGGCCCCCTGTGTAAAGCTGGATGCGTTGCTCCTCCTCGAGTCGTCCCGCGCGCGGCAGGAGGGCCTGGAAGCGGTTGGAGTATTCCTCCACGGTGCCCGTGCGCCGGCACTCGGCGAGCTCAAACATGGGCGCGGAGCGGATAGGAGGACCGAAACGAAGGTTGAGGAGGTCCTTGAAGTGGATCCAGTTCGGCGTGCCATCATCAGTTTGCAGCTGTATGAACCACAGCTGCGCCGCGTCATCCAGATGGTATGACGCCATGGGCACGCGTTCGTCCACCGTGGTGCGATGCTGGCGGAAATAGGCCTCGCATTTGTTGATGAAGAGCATCGGGTCGGACGTGCCATCAAAGCGGGGGAAATCCCACTTTTTGTGCTTCGGATGGAACTCCTGATCGCGCGGTCCCTCCGCACGACGGTCGCCCCCGGTGCCGGAGGACGAGGATGAGTGAGTCTTCATGGATGCCATGTCGGCCTTCATGGAAGCCACATCCGCGGTGAGGGCCTCGAGGGCCTTCAGGAGATCGGCCATGGAGGGTTCAGTCATGGTGACTGAGGAGGTAGAGGAGGGTGACGACGGAAGGGTAGGGTGTTGGTGGGCGGCGGCGGCGCTGTGGTGGGCGGCGGCGGGGCTGTTGTGGGCGGCGGCTTGACCAGGTGCAGCGGCGGCGGAGGAAGATCGACGGCTAACTGATACCAGGTTGTCAAGGGCCTGGAGATCTAGGGTAGGTGGCCCTCGACTACGAAGGTCGTAGTCTCCTGCCGTTGTCTTCCGATCGCGGAGGTTATACCCCTCACGGCGGCTCGGGCTTGAGAGCGTGGGAGAGAGAGATTAGGGTAAATATTCTTGCTTAATAACTCAAGGTGCCGATTACATGCATATATAGCCAAGACTTGATAACTAATTGGAGTAAGTCCTCCTAAATAAAAGGCTAGTCATAATATATTTCCTAATCTAGTCACCAGTTTGTTGGGCAACAATCTCCTGCGCCGTGCTAGGCCTGGCCTCCGCACGCTTGGTGGCCCTGCATATGTCGCGGGCGCGGCGTCTCCTGGAATACGGAATACCGTACATGACATAGGCCTATCTGAGCAGCTTGACCTGTCAGTTTAGACCTATCGGAGCAGCTCATTTTCAGTGCCCAAGCAGCGGTTAATGCACTGCATGATAGGATGAGGCCGGAGAGACGGTTACACCTGACAAAACGAACTGGGGCCTTGTTTAGATTCCAAATTTTAACCCCAAATTTCACTATGTAAAAAGAAGATTCCCATCACATCAAAATGCCGGCACATGCATGGAGTACTAAATGTAAATGAAATTAAAAACTAATTGCACAGTTTTGTTGTACTTTGCGAGACGAACATTTTGAGCCTAATTGATCAAAGTTTAGACAATTTTTACCAAATACAAACGAATTGGTACAGTGCGCATTTAATGCGCACTGTACCAATTCGGCCAACCAAATTCCGCATCTAAACACGGCCTGGCACCAGAACCGCGCCCATCCGTTGCCGTTTGCCGTCAGAATAGAACAGACGGTTACTCCTGCCCGCCAGAATCTTTGACCTGCCATGCACACAGTACTCCTACAGCTAGCGGTTGCATGCAGTAGTCCGGCCGCCAGAATCTTTCTTTGCAGGGAGGACACGTGCCATCCTATAACAAGAGGTGTCAAATCATATCAGGAAGCTGCTCAAAGACCAGACAAATTCGGCGGTGTTGGATAATAGTCTCCGTAGGCCTGGTTTAGTTTTAAAAAAAACTTTACGCACTATCACATCATATGTTTAACATGTATATGGGGTATTAAATGTAGGCTAAAAAATAACTAATTGCATATATTGCGTGTATTTTGCGAGACGAATTTTCTGAGCCTAATTAGTCTGTGATTAGACAATGTTGTACTACAGTAAACATATGCTAATGACGGATTAATTAGTCTTAATAAATTCGTCTCACAGTAGGCTAGTTCTGTAATTAGTTTTTTTTATTAGTATCCGAACACCTCTTCGGACATCCCTTAAAACATTCGATGTGACACTTCAAAACTTTACACCTCTGGAACTAAACAATGCCCGAAAAACTTTCCTAGTACTACACTAATTTGCCTTTATTTACCAAAATAAAAATAGCATCTTTGCTTCCTACAGTTGTACTTAATTGCCCTTTCTGACTTTGTAACCTCCACTGGGTCCACGCACACAATGTTATTGCAATAATATTGCTTATTGCTTATTACCATAACCATCCAAACAATAAAAAACAAGGATGTACTAGATGGAAATATATTCAATATATCATCTGATGCACCAGGACACTACTGTCTATAGAGGACCAAGAGGTTTAATGCAAACTCATGTCTCTTTGTCTCTCTCATTTTTACTCCCACCGTGTATTCAGACAATGTTGTGAGCTGTGCCTTGCTATTTTATTTTATAGGCTCAAGCCACTAAATAATTAGGCAATGAATTTCAATAATAACAAATGCAAATTTGGTACAACTTCTCAACCAGTGAGGGAGTACAAAGCACACAGCACACTGTCCAGGTCGATATCATGCTGCCCATGTAAGAAATTCAACAGAAAAAATCATATCATACATAGTCATTAGTCATTTGACAGCACATTCCAAATGTATTAGTAGTACATACATACTCCTACTACACAACACAAATTCCAATTCCGAGCCATTCCAACAATGTCCACAGAAGATCACAGCCACTGAACTAACGCGTAAATTCACGAAACAACGAGGTGTTCCATGCAAATAACCCTATACTGCCTCCATTCTTCGTGTCTCTTCTTTAATTAACATAAAAACCCATCACCTCTACTAATTTACGATCCCTCGCCTCGCTCTCCTTCCCCGTCTTCTTCCCAAAAAAACCCGACGGGAAATAAAAGAGAGGGAGGCACGGAAATCTCCATTCCCAAACACGGATTAGGGCTTCACCACCCACGCTCGGAGTGCCCCGCAGCCGCGTCTCCGGCGGCGATCCGGCGCCGCGCGGGCCCGGCCGACCTAGATCTGCCGCGGACGCATGAGGGAGCCCCGAATCGGCCAGATCTAGAAGCTCCCTGACCCCTTCCTCCGCCAGGGACCCCCCGGGCCTGCCACCATGCAGCCCAGCGGGGGGCCCTCCGGCAGCTCCCGGGGCTCGCCGGCGTCGTCGCCGCACCCGGACCAGCAGCAGCAGCAGCAGCCGCCGACCCCGGCGTCCGCCCAGCAGCAGGCGCAGCAGCTAGGGTTTAGAGGCCAGGTAGGTCTTGCCTTGTCTGCCCCACACCGCGGCTTTGGGTTCTGGATTCGAATTTATTTTGGTGGTGGTGGTGTTTTTTTTTGCACTTGGGGCCAACGCGATTGGTGGGAAACCGTGCGTGCCTTGGGATTCGCGAAAAAGGCGGCGTGTTTACGTGGACTTCCGCTAACGGTAGTCTTCTCCCCCCAGTGGAGGGACAGAGGGAGGAGTGTCAATGCCTTTGGTTGTCTTGTCTTTGCTCCCCTGCTGTTCTTCGCCTGGTCGGAATTTCATTAATTTAGTATTGCTCATGTGTTGTGTGTGGTGCGCGGGATTTCTTCTTGCCCCGGTTTCAATTCGGCGTTGTTGTCTGACCCTGATAGTGTCTCAATTTGGTTTTGTTTTTTCTCCAGAGTGATTTGTATTTGGATAAGCTCTGTTCTTTAGTATGGCCGATGCGGATTTTTGCTTTGCTTTTAGAAAATCCGACCCCCTCAATCGTTTTCGTTTTATCAGTCGATATGCCCCTCTAGTATGGGTTTTGTTGTTTCTGGTTCTGGTGATGGTGAGGTTTTAGACTTCTGATGAACGGATCACCTTCTGCTGCAGGGAATGATGCATCACCATGAACAGCAGCAAGCCTTCCCATCTGGTGCACCGCATGCCATGATGGGACCAGGGGGCGTGAGCTTCCCTCAGTCGTCTGGTCCAGTGTCACCGTTCCAGGGTCAGAGGAACCTGCCAATGTCAGGTGGACCGCAGGGCATGGTTGGAGGTCAGGTGCACAACCAGGTTGCAATGCAGCAACAGTTCCTGAAGCTTGCGATGCAGCAGCAGCAGCAGAAGGCGGCCCAGGGGATGCTCCTCCAGCAGCAGCAGGCCAAGATGAATATGGCGGGTTCATCCTCAAGAGACCAGGACATGCTTAACAACCCTGCCAAGATGCAGGAGCTTATGGCCCTTCATCAGGCCCAGGCCCAGATGTATAAGTGGCAGTGTGAGCAGAAAGAGCAGGGGCAATCAAGCAGTAGTGAGCAAAGAAGTGGTGATATGAGGCCTCCTATGCCTCCTCAAGGAGTCCCTGGACAGCAGTTGCCGCCAATGGGTATGATCAGGCCCATGCAGCCAATGCAAGGCCAGGTGGGCATGGGCAGCGCCGGTGGCGGCCCGATAACACCAGCGCAGTTTCAAGCCATCCAAGCCTGGGCAAAAGAGCACAACTTTGACCTGTCCAATCCTGCAAACATGAGTGCAATTTCTCAACTCCTGCCGATCTGGCAGAACAACAGGATGGCAGCCATGCAGAAGCAGAACGAGGCAAACATGGCTGCGCAGCAGCAAGCAATGCCCTCTCAGGTGAACAGTGATACCCCAGGGCATGGTAATGCTCCAAGCCAGGGTGCCCTACTGAAGCCTCGTCAACCCCTTCCACCGAGCTCAGTTTCTGGTGGGGAAGAGGCTAAGGTGGTGAATTCGAGCAACTTGCAGTTGCGACAGCAGTTATCTGTGCACAACAGGGATGGTTCAAATGAAAGGGCTGTGAGGTCACCTATGACAGGGGGCAATGGTGCGCAAACGATGCATATCCCCAAAGTTCTGGACATGTGAGTAAGGTTCCTGAGCAATCCAATCCAAAAAATGTGCTTGCAAATTCAGACACAATGCAGATGCAGCATGTCAGACAGATGCAACAGCTTAACCAGGTTGCTGCCCCCACATCTACCCCTGGTGAAGCAGGAGGATCGCAGGTCTCAACTCCAAGTGCTCGGCCACAAACAGGGCAAACGGGTTTCACCAAAAATCAACTTCATGTACTCAAGGCTCAGATATTAGCTTTCCGGCGTTTAAAGGTATAAGAAAGACAAACCTGAAAGTCTTTTTGTTTTCTTTCAAGAGACTAAATCCGTAATTTTAGGTTCAAGCTGATCAATCTAATGTTGATGTGTCCTTTTTCCTCCTTTGGTTGCATATCTTGGTATCAGCGTGGTGATCGACTCCCACCTGAGGTTCTTGAATTAATTGTATCTGGTCGCCCTCCTGATTCACAAGGAGGACCGCAGCAAGTTTCAGGACCCCAGGCAACAAATAATCGTGAAAAGCCTGGTGTAAGCAATGCTGATGAACATGGAAGGCAGATGGAGAGTGGTGACAAAGCTCCTGAAAAACCTGCATTGTCGAAGGGACACTGTTTACCAAAGGTGGAGGTTTCTGCTTCAGAAGACAAAGCTAGTCCTGCCAGTGGTCCTGGTCCCATGCAAGTGATGAAAGCTTCACCGAAAGAGCCTCTTAAAATTGGACCAGTTTCTGTACCAGAGCATAGTAACACTACTGTGATTAAATCTGAGCAGGATCTGGAACGGAGTATCCAGAGAACACCTGGGAGAAGTGATTACAATGCTGAGAGGGGTAAATCTGTACCAGCAGAAAGTGGTTCAGCGGATGCTGAGCAGGCAAAAAGGACTGGCTCCACAAGCAGTGCCCCAGCTCCAAGAGATGTTCCCAGAAAATACCATGGCCCATTATTCGATTTCCCGTCCTTCACTAGGAGACATGATTCGATGGGACCTGCAAATTACAACAGCAATCTGTCACTAGGTTATGATGTGAAAGATTTATTAGCTCAGGAGGGGATGATAGTTCTTGGTAAGAAACGTGAGGATAACTTAAAAAGATAAGCGGTTTGCTTGCAATTAATCTAGAGAGGAAAAGAATCCGACCTGATCTTGTCTTGAGGCTACAGATTGAAGAAAAGAAACTCAAACTCCTAGAGCACCAGGCTCGTCTAAGGGATGAAGTTGAGCATGAACAACAAGAAATTATGGCAATGCCAGATAGGATATACAGAAAATTTGTCAGACAATGCGAACGCCAACGTGTTGAGCTTGTAAGGCAAGTTCAGCAGATGCAGAGAGCTTCAAGAGAGAAGCAGCTGAAATCCATTTTCCAGTGGCGCAAGAAGCTTTTGGAGGCACATTGGGCGATTCGTGATGCTCGAATAACTCGTAATCGAGGGGTGGCCAAGTACCATGAAAGGATGTTGAGAGAATTCTCAAAGAAGAAAGATGATGATCGGAACAAAAGAATGGAGGCATTGAAAAACAATGATGTGGAAAGATACCGTCAAATATTGTTGGAACAGCAGACTAGTGTTCCTGGGGATGCAGCTCAAAGATACAATGTCCTATCTTCTTTCTTGACCCAGACTGAAGAGTACCTTTATAAACTAGGAGGAAAAATAACTGCTGCCAAGAGTCAGCACCAAGTAGAAGAGGCAGCAAATGCTGCTGCAGCAGCTGCACGGGCACAGGTATTTGACACTCTTTGCTTGGGACGAGTGAAACTGGCATATCCCCAGCCCTCTTCCTTTTTGGGTTCATAGCATTGGACACTGAAGGTTTCTGTAGATTGTAGCTCAAATATTCATTGTTTTACATTACGAGTTCATTGTTGCTGCATGTAGCTAGGTTTCTTCTTTCTAGTCCTGTATATGAACATGCTGCTTGTTTAATAGGGCCTGTCTGAGGAAGAAGTGAAGGCTGCTGCACAATGTGCTGGTCAGGAGGTTATGATAAGGAACACATTCTCTGAGATGAATGCGCCAAGGGATAATACATCTGTTAACAAGTAAGAAAGTGACTAAATGGAAATGTAGTTGTATTGGAATTTTTTCCTTTGTCGCTATTTTGTTTACTTTAGAGTTTCATTTGACATTTGAGGTAGGGTTTGTCAGATCAACAAAGGTTTCAAATAATGCTCGTCACCCTTAATAAGGTAAAATCTTGCATACTTTCAGGTACTATAGTTTAGCCCATGCTGTAAGTGAGAGAGTTACGAAGCAGCCGTCACTGTTGCGAGCAGGAACTTTAAGGGACTACCAACTGGTAGGATATCTGCTTTTAACTGAAGTAATATATGTATTCATTTTCAATTTAGTTTTGTCCTGTCATAGGAGATCTTACAATTCATTTTGTTGGTTATGCAGGTGGGCCTACAGTGGATGCTTTCTTTGTACAATAATAAGTTGAATGGCATTTTGGCTGATGAGATGGGTCTTGGCAAGACTGTACAGGTCATCCCTTGCTTATTCTTGTTTGCTTGCTGCACTCCTGTTATTCACGATATTTTTCTCATCATAAATGCTTCCTCTTTTCATTTGATCCAATGGCTAGGAACTTATTTGTATGTCTATTCTATTTGTTATAATAGGTCATGGCATTGATTGCGTACCTGATGGAATTTAAAGGGAATTATGGCCCTCATCTCATAATAGTGCCAAATGCTGTCTTGGTCAATTGGAAGGTGCATCTTCTGTGCCCTTCATGCATTGAGTTTTTTTTTTAAGTTTTCCTTTTTTTTGGTAAGATATTTGTTACTGAAACTCATATTTTTTGCTGACTCTTGGTTCAGAGCGAACTGCTAAATTGGTTACCATCTGCATCTTGCATCTTTTATGTTGGTGCAAAGGACCAAAGGCAGAAGTTGTTCTCTCAAGTAAGCTGCTTTTCCTTTGGGTATTTTTTTTCATATGTTAGGCCTGATGATTTCTTATTTTAGCAATAAAAATTTCCTGATACATTTGTTGTGAATAAACACAAACATTCCTGATTACTCAAGACCAGTCATCCTAATCTGAAAATATTCTATAAGGGGGGCTTATAACCACTGATTTTGAAGGAACCACCTGCTTATAATTAGTACCAGTAACTTTATTTTGCATGCAATGCCTGTCTTTTGTTGGATTTGTTTTCATGCCAACTGTATGTCCTAAATAAAAAAAATAAAAAAATGCATCAGCAAACACACTCTAAAACTGTTTGGAATAAATTTAATTGGCTGTACACAGTGCTATTTTGATTTTCTAGATCAGTCTACATAATTTCCTGTACAGGTACATGTTTTGTGCAGCATAGGGTAGTGTTTTCTTAGTTGAATGGCTGCTTTTATCATAGATCCCTGTTTGGCTGTTTATCTCTTGACTGAAATTAATGTTTACCACATTTTTGTTATTTTGCATGGCTAAGCTATCTGGTAGCATACCTGTTGATGTTCTTCATTGAGCTCTTGTAGACATTTTTCTTATATTTTTTTATTGACTTGTCTTGCAGGAGGTTATGGCCATGAAATTTAATGTTCTTGTAACAACATATGAATTTGTTATGTTTGATCGTTCCAAGCTTTCAAGGGTTGATTGGAAGTACATTATAATTGACGAGGCACAGCGGATGAAGGACAGAGACTCTGTCCTGGCGCGTGATCTTGATCGCTATCGTTGCCAGCGGCGCCTCCTTCTCACCGGTACTCCTCTACAGGTAAACTAAATAAGTGTATATTGCTACTGTTTCCAGTATTGCTTTACTGTCTTGAAGCAGCCCTTTCTTTTTCTGTGGTGCCAGGATCCCTTGTCTCTCTCTTTTCTTTTTTGACAGTATAGCCAATTTATCATGTCAGTATTGCACCCTTTTTGTTGTATAGTGTAGTTATTTGATGCTTTTGGAAATTGATTACAGAATGATCTCAAGGAGCTTTGGTCCCTCTTGAATTTGTTGCTTCCAGAAGTATTTGACAGTAGCAAGGCATTTTCAGATTGGTTCTCTAAGCCTTTTCAGAGGGATGGTCCTACACATAGTGAAGAAGAAGATGATTGGCTTGAGACAGAGAAGAAAGTAATAATAATTCACAGGCTGCATCAGATTTTGGAACCTTTCATGCTACGTAGGCGTGTGGAAGATGTTGAAGGATCACTTCCACGGAAGGTGCTATCCTTTTTTCCCTTGTCTCACTGGTTAATTTGTTTGGTAACTTCATAACATTGTTAATCGGGCATGTTGTTGTAGGATTCCATTGTTTTGAGATGCAGAATGTCTGCCGTCCAAGGAGCTATTTATGATTGGATCAAGTCTACTGGTACCATTAGAGTTGATCCTGAAGATGAGAAAAGGCGTGCACAACGGAATCCCATGTACCAGGTCAAGACTTACAAGAATCTCAATAACAAGTGCATGGAGCTAAGGAAAGTCTGTAATCATCCTCTGCTGACATATCCATTCTTAAATCATGGGAAAGATTTTATGATCAGATCTTGTGGGAAGTTGTGGAATCTTGATAGAATTTTAATTAAGCTTCACAAGGCAGGTCATCGCGTACTCCTTTTTAGTACCATGACAAAGCTTCTTGACATCATGGAGGACTATTTGCAGTGGAGACGACTTGTTTATAGGCGAATTGATGGAACAACAAGCTTGGAAGATCGAGAATCAGCAATTGTTGACTTCAACAGGCCTGGTTCTGATTGTTTTATATTCTTGCTTAGTATTCGTGCTGCTGGTAGGGGTCTGAATCTTCAGAGTGCAGACACTGTTGTAATATATGATCCTGATCCAAATCCACAAAATGAGGAGCAAGCAGTTGCTAGGGCCCATCGTATAGGGCAGACTAGGGAGGTAAAGGTTATTTACTTGGAAGCTGTTGTTGATAACATATCAAGTTATCAGAAAGAGGATGAATTGAGAAATGGAGGGAGTGCATATTTGGAGGATGATCTTGCTGGAAAAGACAGATACATGGGATCAATTGAAAGTCTCATCCGCAACAATATCCAACAATACAAAATTGATATGGCAGATGAGGTCATTAATGCTGGTCGTTTCGATCAAAGAACAACCCATGAGGAAAGGCGGATGACTCTGGAGACACTCCTGCATGATGAAGAGAGATATCAAGATTCTGTTCATGATGTTCCTTCATTACAGGAAGTAAACCGTATGATTGCTAGGACTGAAAGTGAAGTTGAGCTTTTTGATCAGATGGATGAAGACTTTGATTGGACAGGTGATATGACGAAACATCATCAGGTTCCAAAGTGGCTTCGTGTTAACTCCACTGAAGTAGATGCTGTGGTGGCGAGTCTGTCCAAAAAGCCGTCAAGAAATATGTCATCTGGGGGCATTGCTTTAGACACTAATGATACACCTGAGAAAAGAAGGGGGCGGCCAAGGGTACTGGCAAGTACTCCATCTACAGGGAGATCGATGATGAAGATCTTGAAGAATCTGATGAAGATTCTGAGGAGAGGAATACTGCATCCCTACCTGAAGAAGGGGAAGTAGGGGAATTCGAAGATGAAGAGGACAATGATGATTCGATACCTGATAACAAGGATGAATCAGAGGAAGAAGAGCCTGTGAATGATGATGTATATGAATTTACTGAAGGACTAAGAAGCAGAAAAGCTAATAGGATGGAAGAAGCAGGCTCAACAGGCTCTTCTTCTGGAAGCAGGAGATTACCACCACCTGTACCTTCCTCATCTTCTAAAAAATTGCGGTCTCTATCTGCATTAGATGCCCGCCCTGGTTCTTTGTCAAAGAGAACTGTATGTGTTGACACATTGTTGTTATTTATCTGTTTTGTTTTTTCGCTTGAATTTCTGTGTCAGTTGACTATATCATCAAGCATTTAACTGGTGATTTGCAGCCGGATGACCTAGAGGAAGGTGAGATTGCAATGTCTGGGGACTCACATATGGACTTCCAGCAGTCAGGGAGCTGGAATCATGAACGTGATGACGGTGAGGATGAACAGGTACTGCAACCAAAAATAAAACGCAAGCGAAGTATTCGTCTTCGTCCAAAACCAAATGCAGTAAAGCAGGAAGATAGATCTGGAGAAGGGGTCTTCGCTCAGCATGGTACTCATCTTGCATTTCAAGGAGATGGTCATTATGATTCACAATTTAAGTCTAACCTAGATGCCCGTGCTTTTACTTGTCCAGCTGCCAGGCAGCAAGATGCAGTTCATCCTATAGTGAAACAGAAGCGCAACATGCCATCTAGGAAGGTTTCACCAGCTTCTGGTCGGGGAAATTGACTTACTTGTCTGGGTCTGGTGAGGATCTGCTGAACGTTCCAAGGAAAATTGGAACAGTAAGGCCATTGATTCCGCCACCCCTGAGTTCCGTGGCACAAAGATGTCTGACAGTATGCAAAGAAAGGTAGGCACACAAACTTATGCTCTTTGTGCCCTAATTTATTTAGTGCGACTCGTAATATTTACTTCACTTCAAAAACAAAAGGATTTGAACGGGAAATCTGGAGCAATTCTTTGTAGAATTGAAACCCTTTCTCATCTGAAAGCACAATTATCGCAAAAAAAATAGTTTCAGTCACTACTTATGCCATATATTGTCAATATCTTGATTGTATTTATTGCAAGTTAAGTTTTTCACATTATGTTGTGGCTCGTTATATTCCTTTGGCATGCCATTTTTTTTATCAGTGTTGTCTTCTCTGGTATTCTTTTGTTTTTTGGCTTGTCGAATGGCTGAACTAAGGCTCTCTTGACTTGAAT